>CM029921.1:48416496-48696496 GCA_017639245.1 Myiopsitta monachus
AGAGCAGAAGAAGAAAACCCAAGGAGCAAAGCCAGATTGAATACTCCTCTTCCTGTTTTCTCTCTGGCAGTGTAGAAGGGGCTGTATTCATGAGCACACAAGAAGGTCTTGCAGCAACAGTAAAAGAGCTCTCAAAGGAATTTATACAAGAAACTGTTTTATAGTATACATTTTTTGTCTTTAGCTTTGACTACACAACAAATGATAACATGAAATCAAACATGACATCCTACCTGCAGGACTTGACTCTGACAGATGGATCTGTGTTTAAATAGCACCATGTTGCCTGTTCCAATAAGGAAAAAAAACACAAAAGCTAAAATCTAATGGGAAAGCTGAAAATGTTCAGTTCTTGGAAGTAGACCAGAAAAAGGTGGGAGCAAAGAGCATGCCAGAGAAAACTCTTATGCTGAGATAAAAGGAAAAAGCTTGTCACCAAAGCAGGAACCCAGGGCTGAGAAATGCCTTTCTGAAGTGCTGAAACCTGATATTATCAAAGGAAACTCAAATACTGTATGGGGAAGAATTGGGCACTTCCAAGGTTCTAATTAGCTCTGAACAGAAGCTTTACTGAAGATAGCATCTCTTTTTGATGAACTTTGAGATCACCTTCTGGTGTCAATCAACAGAGCTTTGCTGAAGTCACCCTATGAATTCCCAGTTATGTTCAGTAGGAATCCCAAAGCCTGCTGCAAGAAAGGCAAGTTTGAGAAACCTGTGTTAGCTGTGAATTTGAATCATTAAGAAATTCTGAGAGTTTACACATAAGCCTGTTTTGGAAACATGAATCACTCAGACTTCACAACTTCTGTCTGTTACAGTATTTAATGTTCCACTTAAAGTCTCAGTTTCCAGTTTCTTGGCAATTACATGAGAATTTCAACTTCCGTTAAGCTATTGGGACTCTGCAGAATAAAATTGCAAGTAGATATTGACTGAACCTTGAAAATGAAAATTAGAATCAGAAGGCAGAGTAAAAAAAATGTAATTTCTAATTGAAATCTCATGGTTCTGAAGCTTAGAATTGTTTTAATTCTTTGGGCTGCTAGTACCGGCGCACTGATCAGGATAGCTGAGTGGGTGGTGCTTGTTCAACAAGAATAGCCAAAGCTGCTTCTTTAAGTGTACTGAAAGCTCTAAAATATACCCATCTACCAGCTATTGATTATGTTTCCCCTCCCCCCCAAAAAAGTGTGAAATTGAATTATATCAATTCCAAGCCACACAGAGGAGAACAGAGCAATGGACATCTGCCTTTCATCTGCTGCAAAAGTTCAATTTAAACTGCTTTTAAACACATCAGTAAATCTTTCTGTCCTTACCTATGTAGGCATGAAGATACACTTTATTAAGGACAGTATACTCTTAAGTGCACAACCATGAGTCAGAAAGGGAATGAAGTTGCTGGCTCTACTATTCTGGTTCAGATTGGTCAGGAGCTTTGTAATGTTCAGATAACCAACATGAAATTCAGCCCCACTGGCTCACTATGTCTACTCCATTGAACACACACGGCTCTGCTCTGTCATAGGAAATGTCCATAGCATCTTGGAATGAGCAACTGATGCTTATGCCATTTTATTTTACATTAGGTAAAAGGCTTAGGAAGTCTGTTTTGGTTTGGTTTGGTTTCTTTTTCAATAAAAAATTCAAACCAAGACTATGAGTGCCATTTAATCTACTACTTTCCACTATTTATAATAAATCGTATAAAGCAGAAGTCTTTATCATGTAGTATTTACAGGCTGAGAAGATTTCTTTTTTTAATTGACCAGGACTTGCTACCCAGCTCGCCTTTCCGTGACAATGCTCGCCTGTCACATGAGTATTTTTTTGTAAGCAGATGAACTACATTCTTTTCAGTTACATTTTCTTTTTGTACTTGCCAAGTTCAGGTAATAACTTTTGAATACCTTTTTTTCCCTCACTACCTCTTATTTAGAAGGCTTCCCACTGAAATATTTGAGTCTGAAGGATTTACTCTTTAGCATTTCACAGTGACTTTGTGGGATCTAAAATATTTACTTAGTTCAACTAAAAGTACTAAGCAGTGCAGCTTAATTTTTTTATGTCAGTAACAGTTGATAGGGTAGTCATAATACATCAGTTAATAAGTGCATGATGCTGTAGGAATATGAAGTACTATTGGATTAAATGTTTAATAACATGGGCATATGAAGAGGCTCTTGCATCCAGCCCAGAGGCAGCTGGGACCCCTTAAGGCTATTTGCTGGGTGCTTTTGAAAATTAGTGTCACCTGTATCTTGTGGAGAGTGGTGTAGAGTGCATGGCCAAGGCTCATTGCAGGATGGGAGTTTTAGAGGGAGGTGTGCAGAGGAAGGGGTTGGGTTTAGAGGAGTAGTGTTTGAGGTGTGAGTAAGGAACTGACCTAAAGTGCTCTCTAAAATCTGTGATCAATCCTTTAACAGCTCCCTTTGATACGGGTAGGTAAAGGATGTTGCTTTTTGAGCTGCCTGGTACAAGATGAAGAATATGTCTTACGCTGGATGTTACAAGCTTGTGCTGAGGTATGTTGTTCATTAGAAAAATACATTTCTTGGAGCTTATTTGTATTTCTTCTTCTTGAAAATGTCTTAAAGTAGGCTGTATATCCATTAGTGATTTAATTGTAAGTATGTAGAAAGCTTATCTATGGAGAGCCAAAAGCTCCTATATAGGGACAAATAAGATACACAACTTTGCTTACTGGAACCAAATGCTTTATTAGGAATGCCAGAATAGTTTACGATTATGTAATAAATAAGTTGTGAAGAAAAGTACTTGAGACAAGAGGCCCAGGGAGTGGGTGGTTTCCAGGGGTCTGGATTCAGTTATAAGGTTGGAAAAATTCCTTAGTATTTTGATTTTATTTAAGCAATTTAATTTTTAGAATTTCTTTTTGAATTTCTGATCTTGCTGACTGTGAGATACAGCCACAGCATGGGCTCCCCTCTGTCTTTTCTCTTATCCTACTTACATCTACTTACACTGTGGCCCTGGCTGGGAGTCAGCTGTAGTTTACATATCAAGTGACCAAGAGCAAGCAAGGAAATAGGTGGAGTGAGTGAGGCTGGTGGTTGGCAGATGACCTATAGAAGCAGCACTTAAACTTTTCTGTTGACTTGTGTGTTGTAATATTGCAGTAGCTTATTAATTTTATTAAGTTCCATACATTCTTTGTGTGAGTAGTTATTGCTTTTTGTCTTAAACTGCATTTCAGTTCTTGGTTATTGGAAGTATAGCAGCGGTGGCCCTGATGTTTCCCCAGGTATAATGTTACTTTTAGCAGAGTTGTCAGATTGGGGCTTTTTTTTGGTTGTCTCGGCTTTGGTGTTTTGTGTTTGGTGTTTGTTTGTTTGTTCACTTTTTTATTTCTTTTAAAGCCACTTTGATCCAACAGTGTCATACTAGACAGAGACAAGGAGGAAAAACACAATTTCATTGTAACCACTTAACAGAAACTGAGGCAAAATGTAATATGTAATCTTTCAACCACATCTTGTCAAAAGCTGACACAGAGCTATCATTTTTGAAGGCTTTTTTTGTATCTGTTCATATATTGCATCTACTTGTTATGAAACTTGACTCTTCTCTCAGAATTATTACGTTGATTCATTTGTCCCTATTGTCTGACCTCTAAAAATTGCGCAGTAGAGAAACTAATAAAAAGTCTTTTCTTGGACAAATAAGTGATATCCCACCTTTTAAATTCCTGACAGCTTTCTTTCCTCCACTGAATTTCTTGCTTTTATTAGTAGAAATTATGAAATAATTGAGGCCAGATTTCTACTTTTTTTTTTATTATTTTTTTTTTATTTTCCAAACACTTATTTCCCTTTGTTTTAACTGAAGACTTCTGTTGGGTATTACTACATCTAGCAATGTTTGTTGTAATAATACATTGGAAATGTTGGAAGCTCCCCCTAGTAATGTTTTCACTACAAGGACAGGTTAGTTGTAGCTGAAAAAGTAACTTTTTAATTGCAGCTCATGAAAACAATTCCTGACTTTCATATAACTCACTAAGTTTTCATAGTATTACAGTTCCTTCTGAGGTAATTTTGTACTCTCATCCAAGTTGGAATAAGCTAAATAAAATGCATGTGACACAAGGTTTAATGTCTGGAATATTACTGGTAAAGAGGAGGGAAACCACCCCACCATTTCCCTGGGGCTGTCTGAGAGTACAAACACTACCCTAATGTCATGGCAAAGCATTTTTGGCTGGATTTTCTGTGAAGTTGCTGTGTTTGTACCCCTCATTACCTGAGTGCTGTGGGTTGCCAAGGGTCTTCTAAGACTCTTTTGGGACTGTGTCCAAGAAATGTTTTGTAGCAGGTGTTGTGTCTCATTTCTTCAGAGTTGCAAATAGAAGGGGCAAGCTTGCAGTGTTGGCCTGTTAGGGGCAGATTGGTGTTTATACTGCTGTGCTGCTGGTGGTGTTTATATGAACTGTTGGTGAGGAAGTGCTGAAAACAGAATTTGAGTATGCAAAGGAGTTCAAACCTGCATTATTACTGCTAGGTTTAAGCACAGGAGTTGCATTGTACTAGATATTAAGGTGATAATGAAGAAATGAGTCAAACCGACTTGTGTGACTCTTCTGCACTTCAGTACTGAATTCACTAAGCAGCAATTCAGCAGAACACTTGTTAGGTTTAATGATAAACTGCATTTCTTGCACCTGTGTTCCAGAAAGTGTCTTTGGTGTGGAACTCAATTTACTTATTTATTTCAGGGTGAGTGAGCCATAGAAACAACATTTCCTCCACGAACTGAAATGTTCTTCAGCTGCATGGGTTTTGGATATAAGTGCACAAAATGTGGGGGCTACAGTCCTTTAACAATCAACCCAAAGCACTACAAGCAGCCGTGTGGCTGTGTGTCCTGCAGTTCGCAATTTGTCTGGATCCCTGTATGCGTGCATAAGAGTTGTAAAGAACTATGGGATGCAAAATGAATAAAGTACTTTAAGTGGCTTTTTATTACTTGACTCCGCTGTAGCAATTGCGGTAAATCTGGCATTGACTAGAGCCTGTTCCATGCAGCCTTCTCTTTGATGCTGTTCCCCTTCATAAATGGATAGTGCTCACAAATCCCCCCCCTTTTTTTTTTTTTTAGGGTGTCAGGAGATTCACTGAACCCAGGAGAACTAATTATTATCAACTGTGGGGTGTGTGTGGGGTTACTCAGTTCTTGCTGCTTAATTTACAGGACAAAATATGAATACTGTGCTAGATATGAAGTATTTACTCAGGCATAGATAAAAAGGATAGATATTTTAATGTGGAAAAATTATCTCAAAGCATTTATACTTCCATAGACTATTTCTTCTTAAGAACTCAGAATTTAGATATGACCGAGCAAACTAATTTGGACAGAACGAGGGTCTAATAACTCCTCCCTAATATTTCAGCCTAGGAATAATTTGACTGTACTCTGATATTTAGTGAATTCATATCTCCTTTTGATGGAAGGGTTTTTTTTTCCTAATTAACTCTGCTGCTGTCACTTCTCAGTGTACTTGGTTAAAGGCTGTGTGTATGTTGCATATAACATATGCAGAAGTTGTAGACTATAGTAATAGATTAGAAGATAACATTGGATAAGGATTGTTTCTCACAGAAAGCTTTATCAGCCCTTCTTGATGCTGCTTTTCCTCCAGGTCTCTCAACGCTGCTGTTCCAGGCCTTGCCCTGAGGTGTACCAGGCCTCTTCCTTCACATTGAGCTGCAATTTGCTGTTCTTTTCATCTTTAATGTATTAGTTTTCTTTAGAAATCCAATTTACTCATGTTTATATTTTGGGAGGTTGGGGCCTAAGTGTAAATCTCTAAATGCATGTTTATGTATTGTACATCCTCATAAAAGGAGCGGGATATCTGCAGCACCTCTGAAGAAGGGGAGCTGGTCTCCATTAGGTGCCAGCCCTGGATTTAAAGGCTTAATCTTGATGATTTAAGCCTCTCACCCCATTCCCTCCACCTAGAAAAGCACACTTCTATTAGCAGCTCAAGCTTAATGTTTCAAACAATACGGTTCAAGAGTTTCAGGTTTGCAAGGAGCTTATTTAAAACCTGTCCTCTTTCTCAACCCCAGCACAGTGCCTGATTGAACAACTGGTTGAAACTTGCAGTTTGGGGCTGTGACTTTGTTTTTTTGGTTATTCTGTGTTATTTGGTTATTCTGTGCACATAATCTGTCTGCAGCTCTGCAGGAAGGTTTCCTGGGTGCAGGTTGATGCTTGCTCTCCCTTGTGTGACAGCTCTAGAATGGGACATGCAGTGGGGGAGTATTTATCTCCAGGACTTGCCTATCACTTAGCCGTACTCCCAGTGGTGTTTCAGCTTCCAATTTCTCCATTTCATATTTTATTCTTTGAGGACACATAGCAATTGAAGGAAAGCAAACAGAACTTCTGTAGAGGATTTTATGAGCTAAGTGGTCTTTAGGCTGAGAAAGTTGGGGCTGTTCAGCCTGGAGAAGAGAAGGCTGTGTGGAGACCTCATAGCAGCCTTCCAGTATCTGAATGGGGGCTATAGGGTTGCTGGAGAGGGACTCTTCATTAGGGACTGTAGTGATAGGACAAGGGGTAATGGGTTCAGACTTAAACAGGGGAAGGTTAGATTGGATATGAGGAAGAAATTCTTTCCTGTGAGGGTCGTGAGGCACTGGAATGGTTGCCCAGGGAAGTTGTGAATGCTCCGTCGCTGGAGGTGTTGAAGGCCAGGTTGGCCATAGCCTTGGGTGGTGTGGTTTAATGTGTGGTGTCCCTGCCCATGGCAGGGGGGTTGGAACTAGATGATCTTAAGGTCCTTTCTAACCCTAACTAGTCTAAGAGTCTACTTATAGACAAAGTGCAGGAGGTGAAGCCAAAAAGAGTTATCTGTGCACAGTTCCTCAGCTCTGCTAGCAGGGACTCCTGCTGCTCATTGTAGAAATCCCTCTAGCTTGTACTGCTGCTTTCCTTTAGCTTTCCAATATCTGCTGGTAAAGTGTGTTGCTTAGTAAATGCTTTCTTTCCGGCTTCTTTGAATTTAAAACTTGCTCTTTATTAAGAACTTGCTCTAGCTTCTTTGTTGCAGTCTTCCTTTCTCCATTGCCCTAGTGTGTGCTCTTTACAGGGAAGCAGAGGAGGCGTGGTTTCTTTTTGTTCATTTCCCTTTGTTCTAATTTGTCCCCCTTGAGAGCAAGTTTGCTTTTGATAATTGCAGTTAGCTATTTCTGGCCTGGAAGATGTAGCATGTGTTATGCTCTGCAGCTGATTGTTGAATACTTCAATGCATAATTGATGTGGGAAATCTCCCAATTTAAAGCTTATAACATCTATTTGATATTCTGATATTTAATAAACAGTCAAGGTTTACAAGAATTTGAACAAAATTTAAATAGGAAAATTTGGTATGACTTTTTGCTCTCAATTATGCAGGTTAAGTCAATACACTGGGTGGTTTATTTTGACTTAATAAATATGAACAGTGAGTGACTGCAAGGGAATTTTCAGAGCAGTTTCATCTGAGTAGAGGAAATTATGCAAATAAGGAACTATATGGAAAAAAGTTCTGGTATCTAGAGCAGGTGTTTTAAACTAAGCTGCATCTGTTAAATTGGAATTGGTTTGAGCAGTACTTTTGCTTATTTGCTTCAGAGCAGGATGCAGTGCATCTTCCAAGCAAAATCCATTAGCCATGAGTGGATCTTTAAGAGCTGAAAGAGTCAGTGTATTTATAATGGTGCCTATGACCACTTCCTGGCATGGAGAGCCTTGCAGACTACTAAAGCAATTGCCCAAGAGAAGGAAATCTCAAGTTAAACAGCACAATGTTATCTAAGAGAATTAAATCTTTCTGTGTAGGATGAATTTTCAAGCAGGTGAGGGTAGTGTATGTAAAACAGGGTTTCTATGGTCTCCTTATTTTAATTAAACCTGTGATTGTTCTTCAACAGGCAGGTTGTATTAACTAATTTAGTTTTTTTACCTGTCAGTGAAATTAAATCTATGTGAGTTTAAGGTCTTGACTGATAACTGGTATCATAATGAATGTTCTCCCTTGCATGTTGACTCACTAGGACTGGTGAAACTCTTCATGGCTTGAACAGTTATTCAGCATAAGGAATATGAGTGCTGAAATTGATTAACCTCTTTGTATAACCTTGGATGAGTAGCCTCTTTTGTTGCATCACTCGTAGGCTGACTTGTTTGCACAAGGACTAAGAATATATTTAAAAGCTGAAAATCATGATCATCCTTTTTCTCTTCTGTGCTTCACCCAGTCTGGCTGCAATACAAAGAATTCTTTGATGCCTGGGCTTGAAGCAGGAGTTTTGCATTGCTCTAGCATTTAGTGGGTGGTGTTATATGCCTTGATCCATTGAGCCTTTCAGGACTTCATAGCTTAAAGCAAACATATATTTTCACTGCTTGATAGACACATTTCCTTTCTAAAGGAGTTTTGAAAGCATGGAAAACTCTACCTAATAGGTGTTCTGCCTGATGTGTGAGTAGGCTGATTATACTGTGTGCCAGTAAAATAAAAATTGGTCAATCTTACAAAATGTCGTCACTCTGCCGTCTCCAGTATTGAGAAACATGCAATGTCTCTTGCAGGGAAATTATGAATTCAATTTGAAAGCAGTCAGAAGGCATAATCTTATGCTGCCCAGAAGCTGATGAAGTGGATGCTCTGTGCTGAAGAAAGTGTGTTTAGGTGTTTGAGCTGGCAGATTTCCTTTTGTTGCATCAAAAAAGGAAGATTAAACCCAAATTTCTTTGGATGGTTTCAATTTATTTGGATGGATTCTTATTTCCGGAGAGAAAATATTTTCCCAAACAGAGGATGATGCTATGTCTGCTAGAGAAGTTGTCATATTTTCTGCTGAATTAAGCAGATTTTGGGAAAAGCTGGGTCAACCTCTCAGTTGTCCTCATCGCTACAAAGCCTGTGCAGTTCTAGAGTATTATTTTCTGCTATGAACTAATCTGGCTGATTAATGAAAACCACCTGCTTCCTTTAATTGGAATGATTTTGAACTGTTTAAGAACTTCTGTTAAGTATTGGGAAATGCACACAGTAACTGTTCACTTCTTTATGCCCCTCAGCAGCCTGCTTCTGAGGGGCCAGATGATGCGAAGCCCAGTGCTGGGCCCACAGATTTAGGTGATGTCCCTGGACTCAGCTCCATGCAACGCCCCTGTCACTCTTGGTGGTGTGGCGGCAGTAGCTGTTCTTCCGTATAAGGGTTCACCCCATGTCTGCCTGATCAGTAACTCTACATCAGGCTGACCAGCTTATTTTGTGCATAGGATTGGGGGAGGTGGAGGAGAGAAGGGGGTAGAATGTTAGGAAAAATGCTCCTGAAGGTGCTTGGGAATTAGGGTTCAGCATTTGGCACTGTGAGATGACCAAGTAAATATGCTTCTAAGTAGATACATCATTTCAGTCCGGAAATTAACTGTATTTCTAAATTCAGAAATATTAAATTGGGGTGTGTAGAAAGAAGTCCTTTTTCTAAACAGCCACTTTTTATTGTTTAACTTTTTAACAAAATTTTGCTGCTCATGAAGCTGAGAAACGGTGACGCAGCCAAGGTTGCATTGCTGGACAGACTGACAATTGAATTTGGACTGCAAAGCGCACTAATGATTCTTGGGTGAAGGGGAGGTGGCAGGAGTTTAGCCAAACTTGGTGTGTAATGCAGAAGATGTTGTTTGTTTTTTTATTTTGTTTTGGTTTTGGTTTTTTTTTGTGTGTGTGTGTGTGTGGTTTTTTTTTTGTTTTGTTTTTTTTTAAAAAAAAAAACCACACCCTGGGTTCCAGAAATTCCAGAAGTCTTTCCTTGGATACAAAATTGACATACTTCTGTAACACCTCTCCCAGCTATTGTGCCAATCCTGCTGCCACCTTTCCCAGGCTCATTCCCAGGTGTTCAAATGGTAAAAGGCAAATGTTGCATAAGGCATACCTCTGAATAATTTTCTTTTACCTACTATTTAAGCTTATAAATCATTGCTGTTCTCCTGAGTTTCTTCCCGCAGTGGGTATGAGAAAGTTGTTTGCCTTGTCTTTGAAATATTTTTCTTGCATGACTCAGTGTTAGAGCTGGTTTGCATTTTTTTATTGCATCCTTTGCTTTACAAACTTACTTGTGAGATTATCTTTGCTTGACCCTGACAATCCCACCTGGCACTGGTTATCCTGTAGATGAGAAAACAGAAGAAATCTTCTGGAAGTTGTTTATTTTGAAGTTTAGTTGTCTTCACTGGTTATAGTTGATATTTACAATCAGGACAGTGCTGAGTGTGGCTTGGGCCCTGAGGTCTTGGACTGCTTTGGTGGTGGCTTTGTTTTAATATTTCTTTTGCCACGCAATATTCTCTAGGAATCCCGCAGAGGCTCAGTTACTCTCACCCTGATTACTTTTCCCCTCTCATTTGCCTCAGTAAAACTGTGTTGTGGGTTGCTTGGTTTGGTTTGGGTTTTTTTTTTGTCATAAAAGCACTTAAAGATGTTAGTTTTGTTTTCATAATTTCTGTCTGCAGAGACACTTTGTGGTGCAGCAAGCCAATGCAAGTCTTTGTTGTGCATTTTCATATACAGTATCTCACTAGCCTTCCCCAGATGTTCCTAAAAACCTGAACCAATCATGTTCAAAACAGTTTCTTTGACAAAAGCTTCAGCTTTCCCTGTCAAAGCTGCAGTGACGTTGATTTTTCAACTCTTACTTTTCCCCTTCTATTTCAAGTTGCAATTTGTTCAACAGTCTTGTGTTTCCTCAATGTGTTTGTGCAAACCTGTCCTCTTGTTTGAGCAGCACTCATTGCTTGATCCTGTCAGTTCATCTGTTCTGTCCTCTCCTGCCTAACCCAACCCCAAAACCATCATTGGTGTGTCGGGTTTTCCCCTTGAAATGTGCAACTGATAGTAAGGGCTCATCCTGCAAACTGCTGGGACCATTTTACGATGATTTGTGTTGCTGCTACAGTCATTGTGGTATTTGAAGGCACATTCCCTGCACGTCACTTGGAGCTCAGGTTCATAGGTGCAGTGTTTCTTGATGCAAAAAGACAGTGCTTTGACCTAAGATCTAGGACTCCCTCAAAGCAGTGACTGCCCTGCCAGTGATATGGGCTCTGCAGGTGGCCCCTTGGGGATAAAAACTGCAACCCATTAGCCAATGGCACATGTTTCTTTGTAAATTGACCCCAGGGACTTCTCGAGATCAGAAGATGACTTCATGTGTCGCATAGCTTTCTGCTGCTACAGCAGGTCAGCTGTTGCTGAAGTTTTGCTTTCACATGGAGATCCTCATCATTTTCTCAATGTCTAATTGCTTAAGCTTGTGCCATGTGAAAGTCAGCTCTTGTGTCCCTCAGCTTCAGTGTGAGCTAACCTAATTGCCAGTGTAACATGTACTATAATGGAGAAAATACAACTTGCATCAACTGAGAAACTAGCTCATAAAGGTGTCTTACCCTTGTGCTTTTGGGAGTTTCCATGTTGTCAGTCTTTGCAGAATTCAGCTGAGAAATTGTCCTCAAAAAATACTGAAAAATTAGAAAACAAAAAATGTTGTTAAATAGTAGTTCAGGAAAACTGGCATTTTAAATTAATGATGATACGTTGCAGAGATTAGTGATGACACAGGAGCGTTCTGGGGAATTAATGATCTGTCTAAATGGTCAAGAAGAAGTATGCCTTTATTCTGTCACCTCAGATGCACAGGAGAGAAAAGTGAAATAATTTACAACAGGGTTATGTACCTCTTAACACTGTAATATATTAGACTTGTGATGTTGTGACACTAATCACCAAAAAACTCCAGGACTCTGTCATAAATTGGGTTGTGCTGCATCTGACTGGGCTGCTTGTGCTTTATTCACATCAGAAGGCAATTACACTTTGTGCAAACTTAATCCTAGCAGTTTAATGGCGCATATAAAACGTGCCTTGTAATTTGTCCTTTATTAATACTGTATATGAGTTTTCTGCAAATGGGAGGCCACTAATTATTTTGATTCTTGGGTATTGGGGTTGTCCTTCAGGATATAACCTTTGTTTAAATTGCCTAAATGTACGTGCAAGAGATACGTAAATGTACATGCAAGAGATATGTATTTTGATCTTTTTAAGGACTGCATCACATGCTGTTCTACTGAAAGGAATTACCTTAACAAAGTCGATATAGCTGTCTAAATGAACTTTGCAAGCCAGGGTCCAACAAAAAATGTTATAAAAAACTGTGATAGATACAGGAATTAACCCTGTGTTTGCATTACATATCCTTTTTCAGTATTTCTCTTCAACCTATTAATGAAGTAACTTTGGCACCAAAGAGGTCAGCTTGGAGTATAAAAATTAATGATAGATCAAAACTAGGGATTGGTTGATTGAATAGCAAGCGGTCATTATGCACAAGAAATGAATGACCTTGGAGAAAAGAGCAGCAAACCCAGGATTAAATTCAGTAGCACAAAGTGCAAACCCTTATGGACTGAAAGAATGGTAAAATATTTGCCCATCTAAGTTGGGAGCTCTAGCAAAAACACCCAAGACACCAGTGTGATGGTGATAAATGCAACTGGAGGATGGACTGGTATTTCTGTGAGGGTTTAGGATGTACTGATGCCTGAGGGCTGGTGAGGTCTCTACACGAGCACAAGGCTCTGGGCATCCAGTATTTCACATCTGTCCAACTAAAGCTCAAAGGCTGCAAGACTGCGCCTGAAGCAGACTAATATTTTTTTATGCCTGACCTTAGGTGTTTTTTTTTTTCTCTGCTGCTTGTAGAGCTTGATTAGAAAAGCATAAATGAACACAAGTTTTTAAATTAAAGGATAATATTGGCACTGAATGGATTTATAAACTGGCTAGGAATGCATGTAGGCAGGTTTCAGGATGAAAATTAGAAAAATGGTTATTTAAATGTCCTCAAATAGGAGTATAGGGAGCAAAACTTGGAGGTTACAAAAGAACAGTAATATGCTGGCTGTAATAACATGAACAAAGAGATCTGACCCACACAGCTTGTTTGGGGTCTGTTAAAAGGTATGTTTGTGTGGAAAGAGGCTAGGGTATGTGTGTTTTTTCCAGAAGTCTCTAATGAGGAAACTGGTTGAAAAAGGCTGAAGGCAAAAATGGTGTAATAGATATGTCAGATATGGTCTGGGTTGATGATTATTTCAGGGATTGAATGACAGATCTCATTTCTGTACATCTGCTACTTATTTAAGCTCATTTTACTGGTTGGAAAGGGAAGCCATCAAACATGGGAAGTTGGTGTATGTTTTTAATAAAAAAATTTTTTACTTAAATTCTATGTAGAAAACTTTTTCAAATGAATGTAAAATGTTTCTTAATGAACAGTTGTGTGTTCTGATGGTGTGTTGTGGTGGGGTTTTTTTCCCTTTTTTTGTTTGTTCTTGTTGTTTTTTTTTCTTTTCCTTCCCCCCTTCCGTTTGGAAGGTGGATAAAACAATTTCCCAAACCTTTTTTTAACAGAAGTGGGAGGATCTGTTTTGCTTTTTCTTAAACAAGAAGTTTATAAACAAATCTCAAAATGTTAAGAATTAATTTATTCTGATAGTAAAGTTTTTACTATGTGTATTAAACCCTGTCTCTTTTTTCATTGGTTACTGACTTCTGAATAACTGCCAGACACTGATTTCATTTTGCAAGTAATACATTTTTGATTGAAGCTTTCTATTTTTTAAAGGATATACATGTCATATCCTCTAATGAAATTGGGCTTGATATTAATTGAATGTCATTCAAAATGTTTGGTCTAGTCATAGGCCACACGCAGTCTACTTATGCTGTGCAGATACGGTAGTAGTGATTGGTAATGTTAAATGTCAGTTGTAATAGTTGTACAGGAAAGAGGAATGATTGGAACACACACTGAAAATGAAGATAGCACTGGTTTGCTCATTAAACTGTCTGCAGGACTGATGCATGAAAACATACTTTTTCTTCAGCAGACTTGAAGGTGCTGCACTGCGAACATTCACAGCACCTTTACTTTTAGAATGTATTTGGATCATCCAGTGTGATCTGGTTGCTGTCCATCTGCAATAACTGAGACACAAATGCTGTTATGTGTGACATTATATCTTGAGAAACACGCCTTACTGATATGTACTTTTCATTTCTATGTAATTTTGTATCCAAAGCATTTGAACTGAGAGTCTGTTAAAAAATAAAATCAGTGGTTTGGGGCTATCTGAGATAGCAGAAATGAGCAGAGAATCTCAGATTTGGTTTCAGTATAGTAACCTTAATCTCACTTTAGAAATTGTGTGTGCCTAGACTACAAGCATTGTTTTGGCTGTGAATTTATATTCAAAAGCAACCATGAGTATTGGGCAGCAAGCCCAGCAAAGGGAAATCATGTGGGTAGAGCTGGATAGAGTTTATGGCTTCATCTCTCTAATGGTCTACCTTGGCTGTGCTTGCCAGAAGTCAAAGTAGAAGTGTGGTGGGATTTAGGTTTTTTTTGTGTGTGTGTGTGTTTTGTTGTTTTTTTTTTTTTTTGATTGTTTGCTTGTTTTTTTGTGTGTGTTTTCTTTTTTTTTTTTCTTTTTTTAAATGGTGACTCTGATATACCAGGGGCCACAAGTGGACGCAAGCTAAAAACAGTGGAAATTGCTATTAAGAGCATGCTTCCAGAATAAAGACTGATAGTATCTTTTAATTTCTCTGCTTGCTGTGTGATGAAAATTTGCAGATCAGGGCAACATAGGTCTCATTTAGGTGCACAATGAGAAAAGACCTGAAAGTGCCTTTGCTGAAGGCTTTTTCAGCTTTGTTTGTGCTCCAGCCACTGTGAAGACAAGGAAGAGGAAGGAGGTGTAAATCAGAGGTTCAAAAATATAGCCAATTGCCATATTGTGACCTCAAACAATGTGCTTAGCTGCCTAATGTTAATGTAATAATGGTAGTTGAAAACTGACCAAGAAGTTAAGGTCAGGAACAGCTGAATGCCTTGGTCTCTCTGTTTTTCAGTGTCCATTTAAATGAGTTAATCAGGGTTGCAACTCATATCCTTCTATTATTCTATGAGTCTGTGTTCTGTTTCCACCCTCTGAACTGGCTGTTTTCTCCATCATGTCTTGTTAGGACTCTTAATTTAAGCACCTAGAGATGTTCAGATATCTTGATGTACATGCCTAGCTGAACTGAACTGAACTGGCAGTTTCACTGGTATCAGTGCAGCTGAGCTGGGTTTCAAGCTCAATTTGATAAATGTTAAAACATGGTTGAATTTTGCTTGGAAATCAATGGCAGAAGTCATTTGGCTATGATCTTGTCTGCACTCAGGCCACTTCATGTTCCTCTGGCATTGTAAAAAAGGAATGAATTATACTGTGACTCATTTTAAAGCCCCTATCTGTTGCCAGGGTGTTACTGTGGATTTAGAGTAAATTTCAGGCTAATCTGTTTTAGTGCATATGAGCATCAGGGCCATCAGCTTGTTTGGACCAAGTAAATAATATGTGTGTGAATGAGTTGCCCAGTCCGTTTTTGTTCCTGGGTAGCTGATGTGGATCATCTGCAAACATGCACAAAGATAACAGCTGTTGGTTTGCAGAGTGCTGTGTGGGCAATGGAAAGGCAGGGATGAGCCTTTCTGAAGAATGTAAACCAGCAGGCAAGTGGCTGATGGAAAAAGTATCCTTTTTACTCTGACTGTGCTTCATCATAGTGGCTGGGGTAAAAATTGGAAAGAAATACCATCCCATGGGAAAGAGTGGTAGGGGGAAAAGAAATTCCCCCTCCCCCCAGTTGACAGTTAATGGGTTACCAAAGAGGTGCTGATGGTACTTCAGAGAACTGAAGTTCTCTGAAGGCTTGCAAAATTACTTTTTCTCCTCTCCCCAAAATAACAGCAGTAAAAGTACCTCAGAAGTTTCTCATTACAGGGGATTTATTCAAGGTTTTGTTTTTCTGTCTGCAGTCCCGGCCACTCCTGTGGTTGTTGCCTCTTGTGGTATGTGTGGTACTTCAGAAGTAAGGCGCTATATCAAATCAATCATTTTTTAGCTGTACTGCAGAGTTAAATGGGAGCAGATTGATGAGATGGAACACCACACATTTTGTAAAAATAGCCAGAAATTTATAATTTATTTGCTTTCAGTAGTTTCAATTAAGAGTTTGGTGTAGGGTATTTTTAGGAGAAAGGTAGAAGAAAGGCTGCTTAATTACACAAAGGCAGCACAAATACCATTGAATGAAATATTTAATCCTCTTAAGCACAATAATTCTCCAATTTTTATTTACTTCAGGCATTTTCCACCTCACATCATACATCCAAGAATAAAAGGGGAAGGTCTGTTCTGGCTGCTTTTGTGATCCTTGTCAATCTGTTGCTGAGCGGTATTTGAATATGGAAGTAAATCCCCCATGTACACATACTCTTGTGTGTAGCTGAGGGACATAAGAGTGTGTGTTGTAACTTACACTACAAACATACATCACATTTGTTTTGTGGTGCACACTTTTGCTATATGATTATACTATTTGATCCTCTGTGCCTCATGTCTAGGATTAAGTCAGATATGACAGCAAGATAGCACCCATTTAGGCAGTGAGAAAGGAGTAAAAGAACAAGCAACATGCAGGGAACACTTGAAGTCGTCTTTTGCTTGCATATTGTCAGCTCTTTTCTGCATCTGCTTACAGCTCAATCAATGGCTGATTTGACTTAGTGTCAAAGTCAACAGGAGTAATGATACCAGAAGTCGGACTCCAGAGGAAAAGGGTACTTGGACTTTTCAGTGCTTCAGAATGTTTTCCCAAGAAAAAGGGTTTTCCATCACATCTAAAGTCTTTGCTGCTGCTTCTTCATGTCTAGCTTCATGATTGCTCTTGGGAATGAGGATTATGCCTGAAGTGGGTATAATCTTGGTAATTGTAATACAGAACACAATTAACAAATAGAGCTGACTGAAAATGACAGGCATGTATAAGAATCACTTCCCTCAGAGGTTTGCTCTTGGTTTGCGTTGTTTTAAACCTCCTCTATTGCACATTAAGTGTTACTCCTTATCCAAATTAGCTTTGTTTTTAATAAAATGCTGACAGTATTTTGACGTAAGCCATTGCTGAAACAGAGTCTTCAAATTTCATTGAGTTTTGTCTGATGTAAGGCTGTAACTGGAAATATGCTATCTGAACCTTAAATTTGCTGTCAGTTTTCTCAAAAGGTATGATCAAGACTGTTTCCCCTTTATGGAACTGTTGGTTCAGATCAGAGGCCCAAATAAAAAGGCTAAAAAAATATCTCCATTACTGGGAAGTTCAGACTATGTTTTCTGAGCTTGAAAGTCTTCAGGTAGGGAGGGGAAATTTTGGAGGTGTTGGAATCATAGAATAGAATCACAGAATACTTAGGTTGCGAAGGACCTTAAGATCATCTAGTTCCAACCCCCCTGCCATGGGCAGGTGTTGTGGTTTAAGCCCCCCACCCATGCAGTTTTACTCACTAACTCGCTCCCCCTCTTTCTTCCCCTCAGTCCTGGGGGGATAGGGAGGAGAATCAAAAGAATTCAACTCGCACAGGTTGAGATAAGAACAGTTTAGTAACTAAGGTATAACACAAATCACTACTGCTACTTCCAGTAATGATAATGACAGGAGAAGTACAAAGAGCATACAATTGCTCACCAAGCCCGACTCGGCCAGTGCACCCCCCAGGAGCGAACCCCTCACTGCACCAAAAACCTGACCATGCCGTGCACCCCCAGTCCACCACCACATCCTTCTGGGTCTCTGCTCTCTGTCTTCACATCCTGGGCATGATGTGCTATGGTATGGAATAACCTCTTTGGTCAGTTTGTGTCAGGCACCCTGTCTCTGCTTCCTCCTGGCTCCCCCTCCTCCCTGGCATAGCATGAGACTCAAAGTCCTTGGCCAGACCAAAACATTGTCAAGCAGTAACTGAAAACACTGGTGTTATCAGTGCTGCTCCTGGGCACGAAGTTAAAAACACAGTGCTGCACCAGCTATCAAGAAGGAGAAAAATGACTGCTGCTGCTGAACCCATGATAGCAGGAACACCTCTCACTAAACCATGCCACTCATGTCAACCACGTCCAGCCTGTCCTTGAACACTGCCAGCGATGGAGCATTCACAACTTCCCTGGGCAACACATTCCAGTGCCTCACCGCCCTCACAGTAAGGAACTTCTTTCTTATATCCAATCTAAACTTCCCCTATTTAAGTTTGAACCTGTTACCCCCTGTCCTCTCACTACAGTCCCTCATGAAAAGACCCTCCCCAGCATCCCTATAGGCTCCCTTCAGGTATTGGAAAGCTGCTATGAGGTCTCCACGCAGCCTTCTCTTCTTCTCCAGTCTGAACAGACCCAACTTTCTCAGCCTATCTTCATATGGGAGGTGCTCCAGTCCCCTGATCATACTCATGGCCCTCCCCTGGACTTGTTCCAAAACATCCATGTCCTTTTTTTGTTGAGGACACCAGAACTGCACACAGTATTCCAAGTGAGGTCTCACAAGAGCATTGTCGAAGGGCAGGATCATGTCCTTCGACCTGCTGGTCAAGTTCCTTTTGATGCAGCCCAGGATACGGTTGGCTTTCTGGGCTGCGAGCACGCACTGCTGGCTCATGTTCAGTTTCTCATCAACCAACACCCCCAAGTCCTTCTCCGCAGGGCTGCTCTGAATCTATTCTCTGCCCAACCTGGAGCTGTGCCTGGGATTGCTTCCACCCAGGCGTAGGACCTCGCGCTTGTCATGGTTAAACTTAAGGTTGGCATCAGCTCACCTCACAAGCGTGTCAAGGTCCCTCTGGATGGCATTCCTTCCCTCCAGTGTATCAACTGAACCTCACAGCTTGGTGAACATCGGCAAACTTGCAGAGGGCGCACTCAATCCCGCTGTCCATGTCACTGTCAAAGGTGTTGAACAAGGCTGATTCCTGAGGGACACCACTGGTCTCCAACTTGACATTGAGCCATTGAGCACAACTCTTTGTGTGTTTCCATCCGGCCAGTTCTTTATCCATTGAGTGGTCCACCTACCAATTTGATGTCTCTCCAACTTAGAGACAAGGATGTCATGTGAGACAGTGTCTAATGCTTTGCACAAGTCCAGGTAGATGACATCAACTGCTCTACCCCTGTCCATCAGTTCCATAGCCCCATCATAGAAGGCCACCAAATTGGTCAGGCAGGATTTCCCCTTAGTGAAGCCATGCTGGCTGTCACCAACCACCTTGTTGTTTTTCATGTGCCTTCCAGGCATGCCTTCCAGGCGATTCTGCTCCAAGATTCTCTGTGCGCTAGGCAGAGAGGTGAGACTGACTGCTCTGTAGTTCCCTGGGTAATCCATTTTCCCTTTCTTGAAATTGGGGGTTATTTTTCCCTTTTTCTAGTCATTGGGAACTTCACCTGACCACCATGATTTTTCGTATATGATGGACAATCATATTTGCAAAGGTTATTGGCAAATTACCTTACTCTGTTAGTTATACTTTGGTAGCAAGAAAGGAATTAGGTGGAAGTCTTTCTATTTGTTCTTGGTGCTTTTTTTGTGGTTTTTTCTGTTTTGTGTTTTTGTTTGTTTGTTTGTTTGCTTGTTTTGTTGTTTGTTTTTTTTTGTGGGGGGGATACTTCAGCAGCATTCAGTCATGTGAGATTCCCCAGTTTGACCTTGGTTTCCATGAATAGGTAGTGTCTGAGAGGTTAGAGCTTAACCAAGAAGGCAAAGCTTTTTCTTTCCAAACTTTCAGTACCACAAGCAACCAGGGCAATGTAACTGCTGTTCTAAAGGAAGCAATAAATTTATTTTACTCAGACTGGTACACTGACCATGTAAGTACCCATGTCTGAAAACTCTGTACATCTGGAAATGAGATTTATATCCAAGGCTGTTTTGCCACTTTTACTGAAGAAGTCGTGTGTGTGGTAGCTGTAGATTTTTATTTTATTTTTTTCTTTTGAGAAGTACATAAAAATAAACATCAGAACGTGAACTGCTTACAGAAAAAGATAAGTAGTTTTTTTCATACTAAATGTGTAGTAGTCTGTTTTGGTTACTATTTCTATCACTGTCTATACTTAGTTATAAACCCCTGCTTTCAAGGTACAGCGAATGCCAAGGTCCTTGCCTAATTTGCGCATTACTGTGTAGTTCATATCTGGTTAGTGAAACCACTTTAAATGTGCTGGGAGTTTCACTGATCTGAATGTTTAACTCCTCTATATTGATGCTTTCAATTTCAAGTAAAAATATAAGTTAAATCTTATTTTAGTGAAGCTACAGTAAGCTTAGGAGAACAGAGTTTTAAATTGTTTATTTTGTGCTTCAATGCATGTCCCAACATGCTAAATTTTAGCATGTACTTGCATGCCTTTCTGGAGGAGTAGCATTTATGGCATGGTTTGCTGATAAATGAAAATTTATACTGTCTGAAAGTCCTCCCATGAAAACAAGACCAATATTCATGAGCAGTTTCTTATTTAAAGAAAAAAAGGGGGGCTGTACTCCCTTGCACCTTTTCTCAGTATGTTGGCTAATATTTGAACAAATGGCCTACTCAGTCTTGTATGGCTATTTGGAGTATGAACTACATGAGAATGTAGTATACTATTTTGTAGCTGGGATGTGTCTCAGTATCCTTTGGTATCCCTTTTAAAAGTACAGTAAATCCAACAGACTCTGTCCAGGGTTTAGCAATGCCATCATAACATACAACCCATCAGTCCTGATATCTCCACTGGCGTCAGAAGGAGAAAAGACTAAATCGGTGTGGGGAAAAAAATAGGTTCCTTTGTTACTTTTCTGTGCTCTGCTTACCACTTAAAGCTCCAGGTTTTGTACAATTCTCCACCTGCTCAAAGCAGCAGGTACTTTTTGACCAAGATGCCCTGGTGATGTTCTGCAGCATTACCTGGCATTAAGACTTTTTCACCAGTCTTTTTTGTAGTTCTGGGGAATCTGAATTCTGGGAAGCTTGCTTAGTATTGATTTAACTTCATTACTGTTTAAAGAAAACCTGAGAGAACTGTTTCTAGCTGTGTTATAATAATGGAGTACCCCCCATATCTGATTAACACAGATTGGTAATATATTTTTATTTCACAACCAAAACAATTACTGACAAGGGGAAGAACAAGTCAGGCTGAAATGAGAGAGAAATTTCAGTATAGTTGATGAATAGAGCTTGGACTAATCCAGAACAACTGCAGAGTAAAGCACTCTCTTAACTTTTTGTTTTGTTTTGTTTTTTTCCTGATGCAGTTCTTACAGCAAAAATGCCAAGTAGTCTTCATGAAAACCAAGTAAGCCTTTTGATATTTCTTTAAAGAAGGTGATTTGCTCTTAAGTACCATGATCCACTGCATATTTTAAAAATACAACAACAGCAAACAAAGAAAACTCCCAAATCACTGGGTTTAACTAATACTATTTGTTGAATTATGTCAATATGCAAAATAATTCACTATAACTCAGTTTTCCTGACATCTGTCTCCTGAATATTTACTGGAGAACTACCTAAGCCGAATTTAAGAAAGGACCGTGTGGAGGCTTATATAGTAGTAGTTTTATCTGTGGGAACTACTTGTTGTTAGGAAGCAAATGTATGGGACGAGTACCCCAGTGTGACTCCTAATTTAGGTTTTTGTCACTAACTTCCTCTGTGTTATAAAATCTGAATCTTGCAACCCTATCCCCTCTGCCTCTTGTGGGTTTTCTGAAGATTGGTGTTTTAATGGACTTATGACTTGAATCCCCTAGTTGCATGTTAAAAGCTGAAAATGGTTACTTGAGCCCCGTTATGGGACCATCAACTGCTTATTTGCTCAGCTTGCTCTGTGTGCGGTGCTGAGTTGTGAATCTCTATTCTGTACTGTTGTTGGAAGCTGGTCTTTGTGCTGGAGAACTTCTCTAGTCATACCTGCTGGCTCTTATAGGTGATACAGGACCATCTGCAGTGCACTCGCTGGCCAGGGTAGCCCAAAATTTGTTAGGCTGTTTCTTTCAAGTTTGTTTCAACAGGGAGAAAAAACGTGATTAGCCCTAAATAACAGAGTGTTTCCAGTGGGTTTGAGATAGCAGTTTTCTGGGCTATTCAGGAAGATGGGCTTGGAGAATGTCTAGGGAAGCTACTGTGATACTGACAGGTGGGCTAAGGGCCAAGCTGATCTGTATTGCAGGGAAGCCAGATGGGAAGAGGCATATGGATTCAACTGAAAGTTATGAATATCCCAGCCCTGAGGGTTGGGGGATGGCAATGCAGTGGATGTGCAGAGAAAATGTGGTATCCCACCATTATTGGGGGATGTCCATCAGTAAGGATTGACTTGTTCGCGTAGGCTCTTGTTTGCAGTGGCCGAGCTCACAGCATGCACTATTACCTTCTTGTGGCATTTATCCTCCAGAGCAGGCTGAGAAATTTCCTCACCTGTGTAAATGGTAAGCTGGCACTATTATGTTTTCTCAATGCTATCCCCCTTGTTGAAGCACGAGCAAGAGGGCTCACTGGACATGGGACAGGGGATCCTGAATGGCACCCAGAAGAGCATTGCCATGTGGGACAGGTATGCCTCATCTCATTTGCAAATATATGTGAAAAGATGGAGGAGGAATGCCAGAGCACTCAACTGTCAGTGTATGAGCAAGCTGGTTTTACTTTTTCAAGTCCAGTTTGTGTTGTACTATCAATACAGTTAGTGCTACATTTGTGCCTTGAAGTAGACCAATAAGTTTGTTGTTGGGTAAAGACAAAGGGCTTGACAGCCCAGAAAACAAATTACTTGTGTTTCTTCTCCTATTGAAGTTTCCTCTGTCATGTATATTGTTATGTATAGAAGATGACCTTTTTTTCATGCCTTTATCATCAAGCTGTGTTGATGTAAAAATATTTGGAGCAATTAAAATACCTCTTTACATCTACATAGTTCAGCAGCATCTTTGCTGGATTCAGCTTGTCCTCATGGTAATATTCTGGTATATTGCTGGGATGCCACTACCATCTTTTCTAATGATTGTTCCTCTTTGCTTGACAAATAGGCAGCTGAGAAAGCCCTTTGAAAAGGAGGACTGTGCATTCACTTGGGAGTAGCTGCAGTAATACCAACAATAATGCTAATAACCTCTTCAACATCATAGCAGCCAGATGTTTTTGTTGAAGCAGAATTCTTAATTTCTGCAGCGGGAAACATATTTTCCATATCTCCTGCATATGGAAGGCACGAGAGGAAAGAGATTACATCAGAAATAACCCCTTTTGTCATGATAGAGACTTTTATTTTCCATTGGGTCCTTTTAAGATTTGTGTTTTACAGTCTGTGTCAGAGACCAATTCTGGTCAAGACTTACTGCACACAGATGAGCTATAAACAGAGTTATGAAAAAGGACATTTGAGGTTTCCCAAAACGTATATCACACGCCACTTCTGAGAAGCCTGTACCCTGTGAGTTTCTCAGTCTCTAGTACCATTACTGTACCTTCTGCTCTCTTTTTGAGCAACTGCTTAAATCTCTGCTTTGGAGCTTTGAGGTGCACCACAGCATGTGAGCATGATTACCACCCCAGCCTCCTTCCCCAGCCACTGTGTTGAAGTGGTCACAGAGTATAAAGTCTGAGAATTTATCCATCATGCAGTATGAAAACTCAGTTCTTATACAAGCATTGATCTTATATTCAGTTGCTCTGAGCACACCTTTCTGGTTTTGGTTTATACTGACAAACAACAAAATAATTTCAGCTGGGTTTGATGTGATTTACCTCTAGGAAGCTGGAACAGGAAGTCATCAACCATCTTCTCTTAGTCATTTGGCTTAATGGCTTAATTTCACAATCCACTCTGTTTAATTGTAGATTCTTTCTTTTTGGTGTTCTGATTTGTTTTTTTTTTTATTCTTTAGCGTGATGGAAGAAAACTTTGCTTTGACTATGAAAACATAACCAGCACTTTCAGGTTTGTAAAGCTAATGCAAATTAAGAGAAATTAAGAAAGTAAGATAATTTCTGTCTATACTTATACTTCAGTGTCTGTTTTAGTTGAGGTTTCTCCAATACTGAACTGTTTAAATTGCATGCGAGAGGTCTTGCTGAAATGTCTTCAGCTGGTTTTGAGTAGATTGCTTGTGCCCATTTCAGCTCCTGTGCGCACAGATGCTGATGATGCACTCCATTGCCTCGGTTAAAACCACCAACACCCAATGATGAAAGTTTTGGTGTTCAAAGGAAGCCCAGGTCTTGGAAAGAAGGGAGATATTTGCATCCCAGAACCACAGCTGTTCTGAGCTGAAGGCAAAACCTGACTCCTAAATATGTGCCTTCCCATGAGATAACATGGATATGATTAAACATCTGCTAATAGAGGGCAGTTGAGTGAGGAATTTTGTCTGGTTCTGTAGTCTGATTTCCCAGGTACCATTTCTAATTTGAGAATGCTTCTCAGGATGGCTCCGCAGTGAGACTTAAATGTGAGCTCGGTCTCTGTGCTGTTCCTCTTCGTCCCTGTAGCTGAAATTAATGTCTTATATTGATTTCAGTGATGAAGGGAATGCTTCTCCCTGAGGAAAGAAAAAAAAAAAAAGAAATTGGGACCTTTATATTTCATTGTGGGTGGTGGATTTCATTCAGCTGTTTCTTTCAACATCCCAAAATGAGGAAACGTCATTAGGATTAATGACACGTATTGTCATTATCCATGATCACTGATCTCCCCCATGTTCTGCACACTTTCATGTGATAAATACATGCAAGATTGTCCCTTTCATTTCCTATAAGTTTACTGTCTAGTTGGAATATCTTTGAAATTTAGGCTTCTATAGAGATCTATTTTTATTCATGTGGAATATAAATCGCTATGCCATTTATGACAGTTTTCCCCCAAACTGTAAAAGCATGGGGCTGAGTGGGGAATTAAAATTCTGCTTTAAAAGTAGACCTGTAGGTTTGTGGTGTGTTTGTGGTTTATTGTTTGGGTTTTTTTTGGGGGGGGGCAGGGGGAGTGGTTTTGGGTTGGGGTTTTTTTTTGTTTGTTTCATTTTTTTTTTTCCAATATAAATCTCAGTGCTGCATTTCCACCTGTGACTTAATTTTATATGCTGGTGCATCATGTTTATTGCCCCTTACTCATCCTTTGTATTTTATGGACCATGAAAACTCTGAGGATCAGAGTAACTGTTTGGTAGCTGTCAAACAACACTGTGGCATTTGATAAATGGTAGGGGGGAAATCCAGTATCATGCTTGAAAGATCAGCGTGATAAAGGGGGCAAAGTAAAAAGGTTGCACAGATGTTCTGGGACCTCAGTTCTTGGATTTTTGTAGACCAGGAGTTTGATTATATTCTGGAATCACTGAAGCAAAGAGTAAATATAAAGCTCTGTGACTAGAAATCCCTGCAGCAGATATATACTGTGTGTTAAATCTTACAATTAGACCACAGTGGTGCACAGTATGCTTCCAAAGCATGATCTGTAGGATTTTGTGCTTACTTCTGAAGGGACCATGTGCAATGTCCCAGTGCCTGAAGCTGGAAGTTGCTATTGCTGTTCCAGTGTCTCTACTATGTCTGGAGAAGGAGTGCATCCCCTTCTCCTCCTGTAGCTTCAGCTGACTTCTGTGGGCCCTGGATAGCCTATGTGGCTGTGTTTGATGTTAAGCATTACACACAGAGAATTTCTGTGTATCTGTTTGCTGTATATTTGAAATTGTTGCTCATTTAACTGTAACTAATAGGTAGCTTGAGCAGGGATCTCTGAAGAGAGACTGTTCAATTTGAGAGCACACAAAAAACCTCATCTAATGAACCTATACATATAGACACATCATCATTTGCAGTTGCACTTATCCAAGCAGAATCACTACTTGTCTGACAAAAAGATGTATTTTATTTCAATTTCAGATTAAACAAACTGTAAAAAGGGATGTTTTGCTCAATCTGATCCAAACAAGACAAGCCAACATGTCTGAGGGCTGCATATGAAATACATGCCTCAACACAGAATGGTAAAAATTAATTTTCATTTGGCTTTTTATGCCAGTAATATTTGACAGATGCTGCAGTATGGAAAAACAAAGTTTCTGTGAAATATTAAGTAATATTAAATGTATAATACTTGAAATAAAGTCTGCCAGATTAAGACATGCTGATATTAAGTACTGCTAATGCTGTCTGCTATGTGTCCAGTTTGCTCTTCTGGCTGGCATTCCTGTTTCACTGAACAAAATTATAGTAAATCAAATGCATGCTAAAGTCTGTAAGCCTTAGAAGTATCTCTGTAGTGAGGAAAAAATTACAACTTCTTACAGCTATTATTTAATCAATTTGTTGTCTTTTCTCCTTTAGGAACATTCAATTACAATGTAACCAGCCACAGATATTTGACATCATAGCGTTAATTTGTTAAATAATGGCTAATACACTTGTAGCTTGAAAATAAAATTCCCTTTGTAAACAATTGGACAAAAATTCTGTATGCTTGGATGTGTTACTGTACCTAGTGGTGGTATTATGGTTATTGCACTTGTCTTCATTTGCTTGGAGGTGGAGAGCTCTCTTTAAAAGGATGTTTTGTGTCATTCCCTTGTACCGAAGGGGCAAACAGGATGTCTTTTCATCTTATGTGCTCACTGGTTATTGTTGTTCTGCTTCGGTATATGCTGTCTGGGAGGTATTGAAGCTACTTGGAAAAATAGGCTTGTCTTTTTCCATCCTAGCTGTGTAACTGATGAAATGCTTCATGGAAGCAGCATCTGTTGGTTTCTTTAATAGTGCAAATAGCCTAAAACCCCAGCCTCATGTGGAGCTTTTTAGTCCTGAAAAGAAACTTCTGTGATATTTTATTTTTTTTGTTACTGTCCACATAAAATATGTTAAGAAGTTAACAGTGACTTATATTACTTCAATCCAGCATAAGCACGATGTTGTTTGAAACATCAGCATCAGAAGAGGTGTGGATGTTTCATGGTGCTGAGAAATAATCAAAGCATATATTTATGTGGTGCCAAGTTAAGCACGATGTTTAGGTTGGTGACATGCAGAAAGCCTATTAGAAAAAAGGAGACTTCTAAATAGTTTTTTGCAATACTATGCAGTTTTTTCCTGTAAAACCAATTAATAAGTTAACCTGGCCCTTGTGCTCACTTTTCATTCCCTTTTTAGGGATTTTGCATTGAAATTTTTTCTACTCTTTCACACCCTGCTTGTTGCGTTGGATATAAAGACATGTGACCCCCTTAGGTGTTATGCAGAATTCTTGGGCATGTTTCCTTTGTGCTTTCTGCCCTTGACAGTATACTATCATTAACTAGTACACTGCATGGTTTTAGTCATTCCTCTTACTGTCTTAACAGCAAATGTTTTTCATTTTAAATGTTATCCCTGGGAGGTCATTAATTAATTGGCTTAAAGAAAAAAGCCCTAGATTTTGTGTCACAGTGCTACATGCTTGTATTAACTATATTTTCCAGTCTATAATCTCTGCTCTTGCCACCCTCTTTGAGTAACAGACTCTTTCAAACTGCATTAAAATTCTACATGTTGCGACTCTCCTGATCTCTGCAGGAAACTGGCATGTGAATATTTTTGTTGTTAAAATTGTTATTTTTTTTTTTAAAGCTACCCTCCCAACATCAACCTCACCCCTCACACCCTCCAAAATAAATAAACCACAACCCCCCATCTGCTAAGACCTCCCCGAAACCCAGGAAACAGTTTATAATGTCTTCAGCAGAAACTAAGAGGAACACACCTGGCACATCAGCTGGGGCTGGTTGGATGACTGAGAGCCACTGAGGAGGGGTGTTGTTGTGACTGCTTCATCTAGGTGATGTAAGAGAGGATCCAGAACTTGTGGGTAATAAGAGTGCTGTAACTGGGAGGTTAACAGATTGAAATAGGTGATGGGTTCCATCTTTTGGGGAAGAAAGAGCAGTTTGTCAGCTGTCATTGCATATTAGGTGATTTGGTGTGCATGCACTGAATATGGAACAGGGAGACTTTCAGGAGGAACTAATGCTCTTACTCATGGCAGATATTGTTTCCAAACCAGACAGAGTAGAGACGAGGAAATGGACCAGTATAAAGAAGAAACTCCTGTGACTGTGTCTAACCTCCTTCTTATGACAAAACAAAATGAATACTTGAGTATGGCTGGAAAATTCTGGTCTGTGTATATTTATACCTTTTAATATCTAAACTATGTAACTATTTTTTTTGTAAATACTAAAGACCCCGCTTTTCCCTCCTTTCTATTGTGGCTGTTAAATAATTTCATTGTGTGAAATTGCTGTGGTTTAGATATTTGCAATAGTCTGGTTCATATAAATATTTAGTTCTTTCCTTTTGAATACTTGGTGCTGCTTCTAATGACTATTTTCTGTTTCATGTGTTTTCTTGGGGGGGAAGTAGTTGCAGAGCTACTCCTGAAATCAGAACCGTGAATTACCTTTAGTCTACTGTCAATTAGTCTGATACAAAACCATGATGAATCCCAAGGCTTTTATTTTCCCTGTTGAGCCTAATAAAATTTATTTTCAGTTTGCAAGTCTGTAGATGCCTCTTCTGGTCTAAGGGAATCACGAAAGATGCCAAGCTACATGTCAAACTAAGTGAGAAAGAAGAAAAAACCCTTTTAAATGAAACAACAATAAACACCCCCCCCCCCCAAGAAATATAAATTTGCAGTTGAATATAACTGACTTCAGGTAGAAGTTATTTAATAAGCCTGAAGCTCAGTACAAGCTTGTCATGGTAGGCTGTGTTTGCAGTGCATATATCAAGCTTAGAGGTGTTGCTTCTTGTTGAGGAATAAAAAGAAACAGCCTGGCAAAGCTTGGAAATACTGCTGTGCATTTAAAAACACAAATACCTTTTAAAGTTAGAAAATCCCAGGTGAATACCTGAGTGAGGCAACCCTGGATAAGCTGAAGAATCCCTTGGGAAGTCACAGGGAATGTGGGGAAAGTATGTTTTAGAGGAGAGCTGGCTTGGTGACATGGGGCAGAGATGTAAGCTGGAGTATCCCATGGAGATGCTAACTTGTCTTAGTTCGAGAGGTTGGCTGCTGTTTATCCTTAGATAACCTGGCTGTGGTTGCAATGGTTTTGAGCAAGGAGGTAAACGAGATCAGAATGGATAGAGTGGTCAGCTCTGATAACATTAACAGTGAATGCTTCTTTTTTCCCCTCTCAAGACAGGCTGGTATGTGAATGTCTGACTTACTGACTTATTAACACTTTGAGATATAAACTCATATTTATAAAATTACTTTATATCTGTGTGGAGCCCTTTTACTTCTGAGCATGTAAGACATTCTGTAATTTAATTGTTTACTACTCTACTCCAATTTTTAGGCTACAGGAATGCATGTTATGCAAATTCCTCTTGTGATCTACTTTATTTTTAGGGAGGTAGATATTCCTCTGTACACAGTAATCTTATTAAAAAGAAGAAAAACTTTGGTTTGCCTGAAGGATTTAAAATTGGAGTCAGTATCTGAGTGGGCTGGGTTAAGTATAGAAGGTAGGTATATTGTATTTGTGACAGAGCAAACAGTTGGATGGGTGACTGTATCCCAATTTACATGACATGAAATTTTAGAGGTATACACGTCTTTTTCTGAGAAAGGGTCCAGTAGTCAGAGAGCCTAATTTACATTGCCAGTGCCTTTGACTCTGGCAGGAGCAGGTTGACCCACAGTGTCATTACCTCAGCTATTTTGCTGTTTGAGAAAATGCTTACGTGATATTGAAAGTCAGAAATAAGATGGCCACAAATCTCCTCAGAAATGAAGCATTGGTTCCGTTCTGCAGGAAACATGTTGAATGCTGGCATGCTGTATTCTCCATTATTTGGCTAGAAAATTTCAGTGTTTATTGGGGGTGAGATTCATCTGTGTGCTGCCAACTACGCACTCCAAATACAGCTTTGGTGAGCTTTTAATGTAGGCTATATCATATACTGGCTTTCTGGCATAAGGATGAGTTTCTCCTTGAAACAAAATGAAGACTGAGAGCAGATAAGGTAAAATAAAGATGGGATGAAATATAACTAGTCTATCAGAAGAAATGGCACAGAAATCCAATTTGGGGAAGTAAAATAGGCATACATATTATTTTCTATTGTATGCCATTTCACACAAAGTATCATTACAACAGGAAATCAATGGAAAATAAAAATTTAGATATAGGATAAACAGCTAAGAAACATGAAACTCTACTTTTCCATTCAAATTGGAAAGTAAATGCAGCAGGGGATAGCGTGGGTTTCATAGCTTTGGGTAAGTGTAGGTTTGTTTCCTTTCTCTGTAGGTGCATGATTTTCAACTTTGTTCTTGTGGTAGTTCTGGTACTGTGTGCCTGTCCTGATCATACAGTAAATGTGGACAAATGTTCTGCACGAACGTGTTTTAAAATGCTGTTTCTATCTGTAACTTATTCTCTGAAGCCATTTATTTTTTTATGGCATCAAATCCTTTCCATATCTGGAGGGATCTGATGCTTACACCAGATTGCCTATGCTTAATCTCATTGTGCAACCGGTGTTGGTTCTTTTTGGCCCCATAGATCATGGTACTGCCCTTAAAGGCAGCTTGTTCTTCTGTATCTTATACTCTTCAGATACAACCCTAATGTACAATCACTATGAAATAGCTGATAGAGATAAGAAAGCTTCTTAGAATATGAGATGTTAAGTTCTTTTTTCCCCTTATACTAATATGAACAAAGTTCTTTAATCTTTTAAATGCAAATATGGTGTGTTTTACACATGAGAAACTGGGTTTTGGTCTCTATTGGTTGTTACTGTAAGGATGTAATAAGATTCAATGTCAGTGACGCTTTGCTGCTAAACTCCAAAATAGATAAAAGGGTATATATTTGGTAACTTATTGCACCCAAGCACAAAAAAAACCAACCCTAAAAACTTTCAGGGAAGCTAACTGTAGAAAGAAGGAACTGAGATTTGATTAATAGCTTCTTAAATATTTTCCTCTTGACTCTAAGTACTTTTGCAATGAATCTCTATAGAATTCCCTGAACTTGTTAATCTGTTTCTTTATATTTCTCTTGCATTTACAGTTTAAAAAAAAGAAAATTCTCCCCCCAGCCAGCTGTTTCCCACTTTACTGTTTGATTTCCCTAGTGGCCTATTACCTGTGGTACAGTAGCTCTCTCTCTTGAGGGGCTGGCTCCATATAAAGAACTTCTGAGGTTACTTTTGAAATACTGGAAAGTAGGGGAAATCAGCTAAGTGTCTCAGTCTGAGTTACTTTGACTCCAGAGAAGATCATTCAGCTGTCCGGAGATGATCTACTGGAATTTGGATCAGTTCATGAATGCTTTCTTTTTTCTTCCTTTTTAAGACAAAGGAGATTTTGATTAAAAAAAAAAAAAAAACACAACAGAACTTCATCCTGTTACAGACAGCAAGTTGCCTTTACTAAACAATAATTGAATTTTTAAAGTAGTGATGGGCTCTGTGCTTTTGAGTTCATAGTTATTCAGTAAAAATCTTGTGAGATTTCAAGAAATGCTCCAAGCTGTAAAACAAGGTTTATGTAAAATATATGAAGTGGAGAACTTTCATGGGCAGTGGCCCATACCATTTTTCTGTTGGTTTATTTTGCTTGTTTTGGAGTGCATGGAGTTGTTCAGTGTGCATATGGGGGTATTTATTAGTCAGAAATTTGACTAATTAATGGAAAGGTTTATTGATTAACGAGCTCTCTTCAAATCAGTTTCTGGCCTATCATTTTTAAATTGGCTATGGAACTCTGCCTATTCATATTCAGTAGTATTTCTTGATTGCCTGATATTGATTCAGTCACATTATGTTTACTTTAATGTTTCTGGAAGCACTGGGGGTCTCCTGGGTTAGAAACCTCCCATTCTTTTTTAAATACCCTGTTATCAGCTGTGCTTGCTCAGGAAGCTGGAATTTAGTTGGGATGTTGCTGGGTTGTTTGTGATTTGTGGTTTTTGTTTTGGTTTTTTCTTTTTTGCATATATATATCCACAATAATGTGACCAATAAGCTTAATCTAATGCATGGGACCTGGAAATGCTTGTCAATTCCTGGTTCCTAGTATGTGTCATGGCAATGTCTTAGCTCTAAATTAAGACCCTAGATATGAATTGTTCTGCTAGTCTCATGTAGAGGAAAACCAAATAGATAGACAAAAGAGAAGAAAACTAGATCTGACTTGGGCGTCATAAAATAGCCAAGGTGTGGCTCAGCTGGAGAGCAGAACTGTGCCAACAGGCCTTATGGAAACTTTTTGGGTAATTTATCAAAACAGAATTCTTGGGGAGAAAAATAATTTTGGAGGAACCCTTCTTCTGTATCTGAATAGGTTGCTGTGAGCTTTGATACAGATTTGCAAGTCTGGTCTTGCAGTTCTCATGATACTGTGTCCTATAGGTACATATATTACTGAATGATAATGCTCTGCTATTACTGCATGTTTTCTGTTGTACCTATTCCTGTAGGATCTTGTTGCAATGTATCTGCAAGTCTAGTCTGTCTCTTCCTATACTTCTGTGTGGATTTATTTGAAAACGTGAGCAGCCAGGATGTCTCAGTATTATACATGCATTTGAAGCATTTCACAACTGCTCTCATCAATACAGGCTCAGCATCAATTCACAGGATCTGGTGCAAAGAAGTTTTTTTACTCTGAGAATTTATTGATACAATGTTCCTTTATCTACTTTTCAAAACAGTATTAGACTTTTACTTCTTACTTCAGGAGGACGAGCTGGACCCAGGCAACATTATCAGTAACTTGGTTCCTGCAGTAGTTTCTGCCTCCTCTCCCATGTAGTAGCTGTGACTTGTGATTCAGCTGAGTGCTCAACATGCTGGATGGAAGGGATGTCATCCAGAGGGACCTTGACACGCCTGTGAGGTGGGCTGATGCCAACCTGATGAAGTTTAACCATGCCAAGTGCAAGGTCCTACACCTGTGTCAGAGCAATCATGGGCACAGCTACAGGTTGGGCAGAGAAGAGATTCAGAGCAGCCCTGTGGAGAAGGACTTGGGGGTGTTGGTTGGTGAAAAAATGAACATGAGGCGGCAGTGTGCGCTTGCAGCCCAGAAAGCCAACCGTATATCCTGGGCTGCATCAAAAGGAGCATGACCAGCAGGTTGAGGGAGGTGATCCTGCCCCTCTGCTCTGCTCTTGTGAGACCTCACTTGGCGTACTGTGTGCAGTTCTGTTGTCCTCAACATAAGAAGGACATGGATCTTTTGTAGCAAGTGCAGAGGAGGGCCACGAGGATGCTCAGAGGACTGGAGCACCTCCCATATGAAGATAGGCTGAGAAAGTTTGGGCTGTTCAGCCTGGAGAAGAAAAGGCTGTGTGGAGACCTCCTAGCAGCCTTCCAGTATCTGAAGGGGGGCTATAGGGACTCTGGGGAGGGACTCTTCATAAGGTGCTGTAGTGAGAGGACAAAGGGTAATGGGTTCAAACTTAAACAGGGGAAGTTTAGATTGGATATGAGGAAGAAATTCTTTCCTGTGAGGGTGATGAGGCACTGGAACGGGTTGGCCAGGGAAGTTGTGAATGCTCCATCGTTGGCGGTGTTCAAGGCCGGGTTGGACAGAGCCTTGGGTGACATGGTTTAGTGGGTGTTGTCCCTGCCCATGGCAGGGGGTTTGGATCTAGGTGATCTTAAGGTTTTCTCCGGCCCTAAGCACTCTATCAGTCTATGTTGCTTCAATTAGATAGGATTTTCCTTTTGTTAAACATTGTGGGTGGTTTTCTTCTTCCTATTTGTGGAGGCTATAAGCTCTTCCCAGTGCTATGTTACTCATAAATATTTATTTTCTTGTTGCTACCTCCCCTAGGGAATTAATAAAATTGTGACATGTAAGGAGCCATTAAATTAATCCTTGATTTTGGGCAGCTGTATAGGACTGTGACTCAACCTGTGTTGGGCCTGGAGGAGCACAGAGCTGTACAGTCAGAACATAATTTTTCAATTACAGAAGGTTTCTTAGACCTTGCAAGCAGCAGCGTTTTTCTGAACTCTCAGCCTGTGACTGCAGAAACTCCTGTTTCCAGTACTGGCTGATGTAGAGACCAGCCTTAGCCCCTTCGCACATGACTGGAATGGTGAAAAATGTCTTTCCCCCCGGTGCATATATAGTCTCCTGCTAACAGCAGCACCTACAGCTTTAAAGTAGAAAACATTCATTTGAGTGGGAAATAAGAAACATTTTAATGAAAATTTTAAAATTTCTCTTTCTCATGGACATCACTTGGAGCTCCATCTTTAGAGCTTCCTCACAGCACTGAAGCACTGTGGTATTCATTCTTGTGAAGGGATGCTTAAGGATGGAAAATGAAGAAAAGAATTTTTTTTTCCTTGTCCTCTAAACATTACCCAGTGACTGGTGAGGGACTGAAGTATTTGCCTCAAAATCTGCTGAGAGCGGTTGGTGGAAGTGTAAGTGTCAAGCTGAGAGCTTGAGTACTCCTGTCTATTGTCATTGCTATGACAAGCTTGCATGCACAGGTTACTTTATCTCTTTGCTCTGCAAAGAGTAAAATTCTTTATGCTAAGAAATATGTGCTAAAACACCTCAAATCCTTATAAGAACTGTGCATGCTTCTGTAAGACTACAGCAACTGTGAGATAGCTGTAAATCTGTTCCCATTTGCTTTATCAGTAAGAGCTTAATTGAAATAGGTTTGCTTTATGTTGGTCTCATGGGTAACCAAGGGTGATATTAATGTAGGTATTAACTATATTGGAGATGCCTCTGGTGTCTCCCAGACAGGTAGTTCCACGTTGATGTAATCCCTTTAAACCAATTATATTTTGTTCAGGTCTCCTCCCATGGATTTTACCCAGAATACTTTGTCTCATCTTCCTGTCTACCATTGTTGGTCCATGCCATGCTTTTATCTTTTTTCATTTTGTCATAGCAGCTGCCTCCCTTTATTTCCCTTAACTTCCACTTCATTCTGTACAAGTATCTCTATCCTCTTTCTTTGTATCTCTATATGATGTGTTTCGGGGCTAGGAGACACTGTTCAAAACCTGAACCTTCAGCCAGTCTGCAAAGTGAGAATAGTCAGAGTGGGACAGACTCTGCCTGCTCCTACCCCTTAACCTCAAAAGCTGCTAGCAGCAGATGGTTTCATGGTTTCAGCAGCAGCAGTCATTTTTCTCCTTCTTGGTAGCTGGTGCAGCGTTGTGTTTTTGATTTTGGACCTGGGAGCAGCGCTGATAACACCAGTGTTTTCAGTTACTGCTTGGTAATGTTTTGGTCTGACGAAGGACTTTCTGAGTCTCATGTTCTGCCAGGGAGGAGGGGTAGCTGGGAGGAAGCAGAGACAGGACACCTGACCCAAACTGACCAAAGAGGTTATTCCATACCACAGTACGTCATGCCCAGGATGTAAAACCGGAGAGCAGAGACCCGGAAGGGGGTGGTGGAGCATTGGGGGGGTTCGCTGTTGGGGGTGCATTGGCTGGGTCGGGCTTGGTAAGCAGTTGTATTCTCTTTCTTTGTACTTCTCTGTCATTATTTTTACTGGTGGTAGCAGTAGTGATTTGTGTTATCTTAGTTACTAAACTGTTCTTATCTCAACCTGTGGGAGTTGCATTCTTTTGATTCTCCTCCCCATCCCCTTGGGACTGGGGGAAGAAAGAGGGGGAGTGAGTGAGAAAACTGCATGGGGTGGGTTAGAGGCTTAAACCACGACATTAGGGGAAGAGTGCAGGAATAAATAAATCCTTTAGCTCTGATGTACTCTAGTTTCTGGCAATCTGTAATCTAGGGATTTTCTGAGCTGGAGATTGCATTGTATTTTTGTATTCAATAGTCCTTGATGGTCTCTTCTCCATGGTAGTGCTTCCTACTGTAATATTTGAGGAAACAAGTGGATATTTGAATGTGGAGAAAAGCTATCTACAGTGTATTTACACTTGCAGGTGGGGTTCAGTCCCATCTCTACATTTCACTGTAGTTTGTCTGTTTATTAGAATAACACTGCTGTATGTGATTTGGCAGTGTGTATTCCCCTGTATCATCACCCATAATCAGAAATTACTTTTGTTTGTTACTTCTGGCACAGAAGTATATTCTTTTCTGCTGAACCCTTGGGAGCTTAGGTTGGTAAAAACTGTTGTAGGTTTCTGCAGCTTGCTTCTCTGTCCTCTTGTCCTCTTTAGTTTTGAGACTATATTTTCAAATGTTTTTGTTGTGGGTTTTTTTTCCCTCTTCTAAGCCTCTGTTCTTAAATCATAAAGGAACTAAAATGGCTGGATTTGATTCATATCTCTATGGAAATATGCTTTATTTGTCCTTGTGTTGATGTCTAAACAAGATGTGATACTATGCTAGGAAATGTGAAGTAGCCCATAGTTAATTCTTAATTAAAAGTCAATTCTGCTCTGTAGGAAATTTCTTGTCAATCTTTAATGCAGTGTTTTAACTGGATATACTTGAAAATACTCTATTTCCTGCACTCGTGGGCCAGTATTTTTTATATTTCTCACCCACACCTAGTCTTGCTGTGCCTGAAAACAGGCTATTTTTTTACAAGTTGACAGGAAAATTGCTCCCTGGTGGAAAGGTGAGGGTCAGTAACTCCCACAGCACCAGAGAAGGGTATGCTGCTCTCTGCGTTGTCAGCTCCTTCTCACTGGGAGTGTGCTCTTTGGCTCAAGAGCTGGGAATATTCATCTAGCTTAGATTGTTACAGAGGCAGTAGCTCAACCATTGTAAACTGCAGCAGTAGGCTAACAAATAATTGTGAATCAGTGGCTTTAAAGTTACTTCTTGAAGAGACAGCTAGATGTACAATATTGCTCTTAATATCCTTCCTGATTCTCTTTCCTGCAGACTTTACAATTGTGTAGCTATGAAGTCACAAGTTGTTTTGAGAGTCCTCTGTGATAATTGTGCCTTAAGGAACATCCTTGAAACATTATGCATGTTTTCTCATCAAAGGACCAATGTAGGACCACCATAGGGTCTTTCTGAGCTCGATACCATTGTGCAAATGCATTGCTGATTCCAGGAATGCAGTGTATTCACATTATTTTTCCTCTGCAGGGTGATGATAACTTCTGCAGCATAGAATCATGAAATAGTTAGGGTTGGAAAGGACCTTAACATCATCTAGTTCCAACCTCCTTGCCATGGGCGGGGCCACCTCACACTAAATCATGTCACCCAAGGCTCTGTCCAACCTGGCCTTGAGTACTGCCAGTGATGGAGCATTCACAACTCACCTGGGAAACCCATTCCAGTACCTCACCACCCTCACAGGAAAGAATTTCTTCCTCATATCCAATCTAAACTTCCCCTGTTTAAGTTTGAACCCATTACCCCTTGTCTTCTCACTACAGTCCCTCATGAAGAGTCCCTCCCCAGCATCCCTATAGGCCCCCTTCAGATACTGGAAGGCTGCTAGGAGGTCTCCACACAGCCTTTTCTTCTCCAGTCTGAACAGCCCCAACTTTCTCATCCTGTCTTCATACAGGAGATACTCCAGTCCCCTGATCATCCTCGTGGCCCTCCTTTGGACTTGTTCCAACAGTCCCATGTCCTTCTTATGTTGAGGACTCCAGAACTGCACACAATACTCCAAGTGAGGTCTCATAAGAGCAGAGTAGAGGGGCAGGATCACCTCCCTCGACCTGCTGGTCATGCTCCTTTTGATGCAGCCCAGGATATACGGTTGGCTTTCTGGGCTGTGAGCGCACACTAAAGCCAGCTCATGTTCATTTTCTCACTGACCAGCACCCCCAAATCCTTCTCCGCAGGGTGCTCTGAATCTCTTCTCTGCCACAATACAACCCAAAGTAAAATTAGCAAGCTGAAGTACAAGAGCTGCCTTATTCTCCAGAGTTAGTTGATTTAGTTTGCTAAAGATTTGACCATAATTCATTTTAAATTCCTCCCCAGGGAGGTCCAGTGTAACAGATCATGAATAGCCTTTCCTCCTCATCTACCTAAAAATTAACTTGTTATAAGACTTGCCATCTTCCATGGTCTGGTGCTGTCAAAGATAGTGCTGATTGTAGATGTTCATAAGACAGGATGAGTGGCAAAAGGTCACTGCTATTCTCAGGTATTTTATGCCCTGCTGATAGGGTTTGTTCTTCATCCTGGATGAATGTGTGGATAGGACTTTGTAGGCTGGATGTGTCTGAGGCACCCTGTCCTCAGATCAGGAGAGGTAGGATAATACTGGTTTTGGCAGGCCTGAAAACCTCTCATGAAAAGTGTCTTCTCTTCTTTCTTTCCTTTGGGTCACTTTCTTGCAGGCTGTGAATGAAATAAGATAGAGGTTCTCATTACTTCATCACACCCTATCAATGGGAGGCTATGTGTTGAAATAGCTTCTTTATCTGAGGTACTGTATGCTCTCATGGCATTGCAGTTGCCGTCACTTCTTTACATTGAGTTATCAGTGACCGACCCACTGAGTACAGCTTGCTTAGAAGCAGTGCAGATGATCCCAGTTTTAAAGCACTCACTTTTTAAAGTGTGTGTCATGGTAGCTTCTACTGGCTGCTTGAAGAGCTCTTGATTTGCTTTAAATGAGCTTTATTGGGAAGTGTGTGTATATTGTTCTTAATAGATCCCTTCGTATTCTGAGGCACAGTAAACACGTGGTTGGTATAGATATAGATGTGTGCATCTTATTTTGTTACTGGGGGCTTGTTCTACAGGAAATGTGAAGAAAGGGAAAGGGGGGAACAGGAGGCCTCCTTTTGTGTATGAATTGATTAGCTGTGGGTTTTTTTGTGAGGTGTTTTTTTTTTTTTTGTTCAATGGATTTATATTTTTCTATTTCTTTATTTGCTTATTTAGAAACTGTGAATGTTCTCAGTTGATTCAAGATGAGTTGCATTTAATAATGCTATCTGGTCTCACGGAAGTGTTTTCTGGAGCTCAGAGCTTCCATTTTCTTAGGCTGTTACTGCTTGGAGTACAAGAAGTGTATGGTGACTATGCCCATAACTCTGCAGGAAATATGCCTTAAAAAAACCCAAATACAGCGTACTCGGCAAATATCATATGAAAATACAATGAGTTTTGGATCAACTTTGACTTTGCTTCATTTTGATAAACTAGTGCAAACAATTTAATTTGAAGTCATGTTAAAATGTTTGTGTGAAGAGATGACAAAACAAAACATTTTGATGAATTTCTTCTGAAACTTTTTTCATTTTAGTGAAAGATTCATTGTACTGTCAACTTTTTATCCTAACTTTAAAAGAAAACTAACGGTGCACTCTCAGGATTCCAAAGCTTACTTGGAGTTCATTGGGTAGGAGGAATCTGATTTGAGTGCTGACTGGTGACTTCAGTGTTTCATAGATCTAGAGGCAGAGGACTGATTAAAGCATCATCACTGAAGCTATTTCTGTTCCTTCTGATGTTCTTTCTTGAAACTTGCGTGTTATCTGCATGACCTTTCTGCATACCTAAGGAAGGAGAGATGCAGGTGAGAATTCCTGACACTTAAGAATATATATTACAGTGAAGCTACTTGTTTCTAAATGTTCATGATAGCAAAAGTATAGTACTGTGGTACTTAAGTTGGATGGCAAGATAGGCCTCTGTAGATTCTGGGGTAAATCTGAGTGAAAAGCCAAAGAACCTAAAAAAACCATTTCCTGAATATTTTAATTTTTTTTAGGGGATTTGTTACAATAAGGAGTTAGATTTGTGTGGCAGCTATGCAATTATCCCTCCTCAACACTGCTTATTTGTTCTTCTTTAATAGCTGACCTTATAGTCTATGAAGCTGAAAGTTTTAACAGTTGAAGGAAGTGTGCAGGGAGTGTGTGTTTGCACTTGGACTATCCTGGAGTCTAGTGCATGGGGGGGGGGGGGGCAAGGAGAAAGCAGGGCAGTCTGTTTGAAATGGGCTTGCTGAAACAGCAGCTGCTGAATGGCTCGGAAGCATCTGACAGACTATAGCTGTTTGCTATTTTCCCTGAACAGAGCATTTCAAAATTGCTGACTTGACATAGCAGCTACATCTGATGGAACTTCCAGGGTATTTTGCTTTGGAGCTTCCTAAGGCTCCTCTGAAATGCTGTTGACCGCAGCAATGAGTTTTGTATTGACATTAAAGATAGATTTATTGCACTTAAAGTTTTACTTCCTTCCAACTTATGAGGGTTTTGAGAGCTGAGATCCAATAACTCCTTGTAAATGGCTATCTCTGCCTTTGAACAGAACTTCTCAAAGATGATATAGTACTAGCAGTAAGGGCAAGCATATCCCTTCTGTTGTTTCAGAAGTGCTGCGTGGGTTATCTTGCTGGCAGGAAATTGGAGAACCATGAGGGTGTCAAAATCTACTATGGTTATAGCTGAACTTCATATAAGTAGTAGAAATCTCTTTAATAGATTTTCTGGGAGCTGTAGATCGGAAACAGTGTTATTAGAAAACCTTTTATTAAGCTACTGTTAATGCAATAAAGCTGTTACTAAAGGCAGAAAGCCATTTTCCTCAGCATATTGACTTACATGTTCAGCCTGGATGTAGCACCAGCTTGCAGCTCCCTGGCTGTTTGCGCAGATATCCTTTGCCTTACTCTGCATATATTCCTGTAGCCTGTGCATATAGCAGATGCCATTTTGTCTTGGACTTTGTGCAGCCTGTCCTTAGTGCATGCTGATGGTCTTGTCCAGATTTGGTCATGTTTTGGTCTCCTGAGTTTCAGTCTTCATGGGTTCAACAGGGCTGATTCTCTCTGAAGCTCACACATCCATGGGAATCTTTTATTTTGCCTCTCAGTAGAAACTTTTTTTTCCTCTTTAGCCTGCTGTTTCACAATAATTATTTCTCCACTGATACCCAACACACCTTTGGAGCCTGGTTGCAGGCACTCACTCAGGGGGACTCTGAGATTAAGTGAACACAATCACTTTTTCTATCCCTAGTAATTTTCCTGAAAAGTATTTTTCAAGGTACAGCTTACCTGTTCAGTTGTGTGCAACTTTGAGAATAATTTTGGAATTAAAAAAGGGAGGAGACTGTTTTCAGCTCAACACTTTGAGGATGTCGTCATATGTGTTTTCAAGACAGGTTATCTTCCTTCCACAGGCACCTCACTATCCCTTGTCAGTTATTCTGTCACCGAAAAGCAAGTTTCAAATGTTGACATCTAGGCCTATTAACTCATACAGGAACAACCTGTGCATTTGATACCCTTTCCTTGACTTTCTCTTTGCTATGCATTTTGGCATTTTTTTTCCTCTCCACTTTCTCCTAGGCTTGTTGAACTTTTATTGTTTTCTTTCAATGCAGTTTATTCTTTGCAGGACAGTAGTGACATGTAACAGCTGCTGCTTACTATTTTCTGTCTATTTTTTCTTTGTCCCTCTCTCCCTTTTTTTGTTGTTTGTTTTTTTTTCTCCTTCCTTCCATATTTTCTTTCTGACAATTTTCAACCTTGACCAGATGTTGTGCATGCTTTCTTCCTCCCACTCCCCTTGTGCCATTCCCTATACCTTCACTAGTGCATTGCTTGTATATGTATTTGGAAGAGGGATGTATTTCTCAAGGTGGAGTGAAAGTAAGAAGCCCTGATGACTTTGCTGAGGAAAAATCCTGTGTAGGACTGACCAATGGTTCTCTTTTCCTTCCAAGAATGTTAGCCTGAAAACACCCATCATTGACATCAGTTGGTGGTAGCTAAAAGCACCTACTGTAGTACCATGAGCTGCAACTTCCTAATCCATTATCACAGACTAAAGCTATGTAATTCAGATGCTGGAAGCTGTAGTACAAAGAGAATAGAAGTCATCAGTGCTGTTGCAGTGAATTGGGACATTGCGATAAGTAAGAATTTACTTAGAAAATGTCCTCTGTGGTCCAGAGGGATGAATATGCTCTACGGTAGTGATGAAGGCAACAGTCTCTGATAAGGTTTTTAGATTCCTGAGCCTGTTGGCAAAGCACATCTGCCACCAAAGAAATCTATAGACTTCTATGGCCATTAGTGTATCCTGTCCTACCCTGATCCTTTCTACTCTTGGTCATATTATCTCAATCAAGCTTCTTAAGAGTGTGGAAGTTTGAATTCCATGGTCCAGTTTTCATCTTTTCAAATAATTTTATATCTAAGGAAAAGACAACAAAGAGGAAAAAACATTTCATCTGCATGTTTTTTTTTTTTTGTCATAGAGCAGGAGAAATGAGGAAATAAAGCCCTGGATAGTTGCAAGGCTACTTCAAAGGGAGAGAAAAGTGTCCTTTTATTTTTAAAGTCATTTGGCTTTTGCAGAAAGCCCAAGCCTAGTCTCTGTAGACAATTAAAGTAGATGCATTTTCAGCAGCATGGAAATCATAGAACAGAATCTTTTATTTGCCTCCAGTCCTTCTCATTTTCCATTACAATCACTGCCTTTTCTTAAAATGCAAACAAGTCAATGGAAGTGTGGTTGGCAAGATAAAATGGTTATACAATAACTTGTGTTTGCCAGACCAAACAAAATCAATCACTACTGTTTAGGCACCAGACCCATTAAATTGTTGAGAGAGATACCTGGATTTTACAAAGTGATTTTCTTTTTTTTTTGTGTGTGTGTTTTTGGTTTTTTATTTATTTATTGGGGTTTTTTGGGGTTTCTTTGGTTGTCTTTTTTTTTTTTTTCTTTTTTGGGAGAGATAAAGGAGAAGGCTGTCTAACGCCCTGAAGTGCTGTTTGTACTTTTCAAATTCACACAGTGATGTGAGCAATACTTAGAGGGAGTAATCTCTGTCGGTTTTGTGTTTAAAAATGAGAAAATCAAACCTGACAATATTGAAATTCACTTCAACACATTCTTGTTAGGGAAGTAGTCTTAATGCTTGCATATATAAAGTGGAAACAACGTACTGTGGAAAAAGAAACACAAAAACCCCAAACGAATGTGAAGTAAAGAAATACTTTTCTGAGCTCTAAGCTGTCTGTTCAGCTGTTTGTTTCGCTGATAGAACATAGTGCTCCACAATTCGGTTTAAAAATCTTGCAAGAAAGGAGCCAGCCTGTTTTTATCAGGAGTTTAGCCCTAAAGATCTGAATCGGTGTAGAGGAAGAGGCAGGAAGGTGCTGTGAGGTTAGGAGGAAGAAGCTGAAGTTGGGAAAACTGAGAATCTCTCCTTTATGGTCTTAGGAACAAGGGTCTTCTGTAATAACTGGTGCTGAGTTCATTGACTCTACAGGAAAAAAATAGTGTTTTGCACTGGTTTTATTTTGGAAAGGCAAGAGGGAAGGGTCTGTGCTACCTGTATTGCTGAGGGTGAACAAAGGCATAATCAGACACAGATGGAGATGTCCATGTTGACTAGTGAAATTAGCCAACAAGCGCTTCTAAGTTTATTGTAATTTTTTTAAACACAATATCCCGTTGATGCTATTAATCTCACTTGAATCTGATTCCAGGGTTCAGAGCTATGTGAAAGTACTGCAATTTGCCACTCAAAAATACCACAGAAAACCCCAGGCATCTTCTGAGGTTACAGAGTTTATGTCTTGGTGCACTGAGTTGACTTTTAATTTCTCTGTCAATTAAGGTTGGTTGTTTTTCTTACCCTAGTAGTCTTGCTGACTGTGCAACCCCCTGGTTTCCCAAATCCAGCTCCCATGATCATTTGTAGGCAAGATTATTTTTTTTAGATTAAAGTCTGATGATGTATATAAATGTTTTAAATCAAATCAAGAGGACTTTTTTTTTTCCATTCGAAAGAGCAATGAATCCATGTTATAATAAAAATTATATGTATAAAAAAAACATACTTGAGAAAGTATACTGGTACCAACAGATCTAAGCTTGGTTTTAATTAAAAAGATGCTAACATTTCATTCAGAAAAGAGTTGCTGTTTTTGTTTTGTTTTGTTTTGTTTTTCTTGGGGTCTGGCATGCTGACGCCAAGGCTTGCTTCAGTTACTTTAGGCTGAGCACAGCCTGAAGGCAAAATTCATGCCTTTGCCTGTTGCAGCCTAAGGGATATGCACAGCTCACAGGCAAACTATAGAACAGCAACCAGAAAGATTAAGTGGTTAGAGGGATCTGATTTATAAGGCCATATTAGGAGTGCAATATATTTAGACTGGATATGCAAATAGAGCAGAGGACATAACTATCTTGAAATACTTGCTCAGTAAAGACTAATGATGGTAAAGTATTACTATGGAGGGGAACAGAGGAGTATAACTGAGAATAATGGGTTGAAATTAAGAAAAATAAAATGTGGGCTGAATGCCATGATAAAGCCTCACAACTCTGAATTCAGAATGCAGAAGAGAAAAAAGAATAAGAAGTGGTGAAAGACCCATCACTTAAGACAGTTTAAAATTAGATGTGAAAAAGTAGTAGAAAGGGTACTCTAGAGGGCAATCAGTCATTGGCATGGGAATAGAGTGGATGTTCCTTTCTATCTCTAATTTCTGTGATTCAGTGGTGCTATGATTAGGTGATAATTTTTTTCCTTTTGTAGACCCAAGATGCTACTTAATATTTTAAGGCATCTTTTAAAATAATATCTGGTAGCACTGAGAGTTAGCTTTATCAAATAAATTGAAATACAACATTAGGAACACTGAATCCTTTAGGGAACATTGGAGGATTTAAAAATAAAAATTATATGACAAAATACTTCATGGCTTCCTCCCAGGCGTTCTGAAGACTCATGCTGGCTCTAAAGAAATGGTGTAAGCTCTACTGATATCTCTTGCTTTGTGAGCTCCAGGTGAAGTTAACTGACTGACTGCCTGACTGCCTGCTCTTCATTCCATCACCAGAGGAGCAATATGTCAAAAATATGTTAAATGGAAACTTGAGCCCATACAGCTGCTCTCTTGTGCACTGTTCAAAAGAAGCAAAGAAGAAAGTTGAACAGATTTTAGGAATGATCCTTTTTGACCTTTACAAAAGTACTGAATTCAATCCCTTTAGCCCAAAAGATCCTGCTGGGTCAAAGGATTAGGAAGAAGGGGGGAAAAAAAATAAATAATTCCTGTGTGTCAGAACTGGTCGAGTTTTTGTGACCTAGCCTTTGTAGTGTAGTTGCTCAATCTCCTTTTTTTCAGAGGGTTTAATTCTGTGATACATTTTAGACTGATACCTGGAAATTGCAGGCTGTGTTTTTGTGTAAGAAGCAATCTTTAAAGGGCTGGTGACAACAAAAACCAAAAACCAAACCAAGAAACAAACAAAAAACCCCACCAAAAACCTACAACCAAAAAGAAAAAAAACCCCAACCCCCAACAAAAAAGAAACCATGAACCCTAAACCAAACCAAACCAATCCCCCGCTCCCTACCAAAAAAAAAAACCAAAGAAAAAAAAACCCAGCGAGCTTCCTTCACTGTCTGTTCCCATATTGGTCTGCCTCAACTTGGTGTTAGAACATCTATGAATTGATTAACAACCCTTTCCTCTATTTTTAGGTGCTTAAAGGCAAAAAAGCCATTAGTGGCTAGAAAACTGTTCATAACACAACAGTGCTTGGCCACTACTGAGCAGTGCTTGTACAGCATCAAGGCTGTCTCTCTGACGTTCCCCATCGCTAACTGGCTAGCAGTGGGCAAGGTCTTGGGAGAGAACACAGGCAGGACGCCTCACCTAAACTGACTAAAGGGATATTACACACCACTGAAGTCTGTTTAGCAAGATAAAGCTAAGTGAAGAATGGTGGGACGGAGCAGGCAGGTGCCATTTGTTATTTGTGTTTGTGTTCAGGAAAAACAACAATGTGTACTGAAGCCCTGGGAGGTGGCCAGATATCACCTACTGGTGGGAAGTAGAGAATAAAAATCTTTGCTTTTTCTGTCCCCTGTTCTGCTGAGGTGAGGAGTAATAAAGCAGCTTCATTGGCACCTGGTGTCCAGCCAAGATCAATCCACCAAAGTAATGGAAATTACTGTCCATAGAACCCAATGAAAACTAAAATATTTTTACAAAGGGGCAGGCATCAGATGAAAACAAACTGTTATCATCAAGAATCAAATAGAAATGCTGTAACTGATCCAGTAACTAATCCAGTTCACAGCTCTACTCAAATTAATATATTCCACTTTTAGAAGGCTAATCAGTTGGCCTAAGGGCTCATGTTACTATACTGATACTGGTTCCCAATCTTGATTGTCAAAGCAATCTTGGGTGTCTCCATCACATAGGCATAACTCAGAAGAACCCACAAAAGTGTTTAAAACTAGTTGGTAATCTGTCTCTTCTTGTATAAACACATTTTTTCTAGCTGGTAGCTAAAGTTTGGAATTGGTTTAGATTTATGTGAAGTCTAACTGATGATAGGATCTAATGGTAAGATGTTTTCGCAAGCATGCAAATTCATTTTGAGGTATTTGAGGATACTGGAAATTCTAGTGATGTAACATTCACTGAGCATCTCTGTGGGACAAACAGTAGTCTTGGCACATCTGAAGTCAACGAGGGGTTTGCCATTAAATTCACTTTAGATTAATGTAACTCATAAGGAATAACATGTTCCTCTGGAGTTATTTATTTCATTGTTTATGTTGGAAAAAGAACACACAGCAAAGCGAGGTAAAAAGAGGAGGGAATTGTGAGGGTAAATGAAAGAGTGGGGGTAGAAATAAGTTATGTTTGTTTGCCTGCCTATGGCAGCTGTAGAGATGCCACTATGATTTAATAACCCTGCACTGTGCCATGTGTCACTTCTCTATTGCACACTTATGTAATAATGCAAAGGGAAGTTGAATTATTTGTAATGTCGTATATTGTAAGACTGAGCAGCTTGGAAGTAAACAGCTGAAAAGTGTCTTGATAACAAATTGTGAGGCTAAAACCAGGAAGGAAAAATAGGAAAAAGAAATTGCTACTGTCCTGTTGTTTTGGGTAAGCTGATATATGTTTATTCTGAGCAACTGCCCTGCAGAATGTGGTGTTTCCAGTAATGACAATGTGCAGTACAATTGTGTCCTGTTATCTATAATGGCTTGCTATAAACCATAACGCTGTTCTGCACTTCATGAAAATGAACAACGGGTTAGTATTATGTTCCAAGATTGTTTTAAATAGGTTTGAAATTATTCTACTGAAGCTGTGAAGTGGCCTAAATTTTCATAAGGATTTTACCTATTTTAAATGAAATTCAGGTTGTTAAATGGCAACAATCACTTTTATAATCTCTAATTCGTTTCCTACTGGGTCGTCACTAAATCTAGCCTGATCATATCTATTTCATAGTGACATCTGCAGCTGCACAGCCACCTGCCCCTCTGCATGTTGAGATTTATCTGTTCAAGGTGATGGCTGCAAATAAACATTAGAACTCAAGCATACATATTTCATGTTGCCATTCATGAGGAAACTGCAGCTTTTTACAATCAAAAATTTTCAACTGGCAATTCCAGTCCAACTCATGAGATCAAGTTAACATCATTTATTTTGTGTCTCTAGTGGATTATATTGCCATAGGGTTTATACACGAAACAACTTCCTCTGCCTTCCCCCCCCGCAACCAACCCAAAAAGATACCTTTCCTAAAACCCAGCCCAGCCAACCAAAGCCACAGATTTGAATTTGCAGCAACCTGATTAACAATGCTGAGTGAAAAGAAGGCAACAGAAATATTCAAATTCCAAAGAGGGAAGAGGTTTAAGTGCATTTTTGCTATGAAGTTCTTACTTGTGAGATATGGAGTGGGTGCCTGTTGACGCTTCAGTGAGCGGCAGCAATACTTCTTTGGGAAACAGTTTTAGGATGCACATGGGTGTGTTCAGGACCTCATACAGAATATTGTTGAAGGTTTCCAGGCTGGAAGTCAAGTGACATAACAATGTGCTTTATAATTAACTTTTTGATAATGGTATAGTACAATAGAGATGGAAAGATATGTTGGTACCCTGTCCTCATTAGGAAATGAGTATTGGAAGAAGAGTGTAGTAATCAGTGTCTGCAGGTATCAGCTGTGTTACAGGAAGCAGCAATTATCCCCAGATTATATGTGCCTGCTTCTTGGTTTACACTTTACAACTCCTGAAGTGGTAGATTCAAATAACATCAATAATATGCTTGCCTAACTACTAATTTACATTGCTGCTCATTTTTAGATATGTGGTAGTTAATGTGTCTGCCCAAGCTCATTCAACTGTGGATGATGTTCTTAATCTTAAATGTCAACTCATAATTTTGAAACTTCTTTGTGTTATATTATCACATCCACAGTCTAATAGGATATTAAAATAAAATATTTTTAGATGTATTGCTCTATCTAGTTCTATTTGGCAAGTGAGAAGGAAAATATGTACCTTGCCTGTATATTCATTATACTGTATTTGCCTTCTGATTTCTAGTATTTTTTTCTTCTAGTGACTTTAATTTTTTGTTTTACTTCTAACCTTGTGAAACTTCTCCAGTGATCTGGTGGCAGAAATATAATGAAAAGCTGTGGCTAGTTCAATGTCAGAGTGTACCTGAAATCTAAGTAAAAATTCTTTTAAGGCTATTTTTTATCCATTTTTAGTAGCACTTTGCATCTCTAGCCCTTTTTGTCTGTTGCTGAACATCAAATAGACATTTTAAATGTTTTCTACAATGACATGAAAATTGCTCCTTTACTACACTATTGTATGGAGTATGTAGCATGTCACTACTGAGAAACCTTTGTCATTAGTGCAATTTCAAGGAATACTTAATCAAGAAAGTACGTTCCTGGATCATGATTCCTTTTATGTATTTGATGCAATCCATTTTATATCCATCAAAATATTTGTGAGGCCAGCCTCCAGAATCTGATGTTAGTTGAAGGTTGCCATCTTACTGTACACAATTTCAGTTTTATAATGTTGTGTTTACTTGTTTTTCATTACTTATTTTATTCTACATGCTTAATTCACATCTCCAGCTTTTAAAGTTAGATCCTCCAAAAAAAGACCCTCCTGACTGAAAACCAGGCTGTAATTTGAATTTCTTGTTTTCTCTTGAACTGATGTCTGATTCTTTGATAGAATTTTGCCTTTTGGTATTAAATTATTACAAATTACAGATTGGTTTTTAGTCAGGAAGAACTTTTTAGAGGATCCAGAGAGAGTGAGGAGACTTTGAACTGTGATTTCATAAAGGCCTTGAACAAGAAGCATTGGCCCTAGATAAGTTAGAAAAGAAGAATGGTTCAGGTTCTTAAATGAGTAGTTCTATCTGATATAAAAAAATGGAAATCAGATTTTTTGCCTTTAATAGGATGATTGAAACAAGAATTAGCTAGCAGGTTGTTGCAGAAGTGTTGATGAATGGGAGAGAACACAACATTTTCAAGCATTAGTGCCTATAAATGAGGAAAATGAGCAGTCTAGATAGAAGATCTGTAGAAAACTCTATATGGCTAGATTACTATTATATATCTATATATATGACAAGTTGTTTCACTATGCTTGTTTTCGTGTCAGCACTTTAGTATGGTCATCTAAAACTCTAAAGTGAAGATAAGCCAAAAACCTTGAGAGACCAGCAACATGGGGATCGCCTGTGCTTGGCATCTAGGACAAAGCTCAGCAAAATGCAGCACAAACATAGCGACCTGGGCAGAACACATTGGTAAATACACTGTTTTTGCATTTTTAAAAAAACTCAAACATCTCTACCTTGTGCTGCCTTTGTAAAAATAAATGAATCAAACCTCAGAATTGTTAAACAAGTCTTCATTCTCAAAACATGAGAGATAAGGATGCAGTAACTCTGGTGCGGGATGGAGCATGCCAAAACCCTGAGCTCTGTACAGCATTAGGAGCACTAGGTAGCACTGAGTGCTGTGACTGAAGTAGAAATCCTTGGCATTTCACTACTTACTTGCCATTGCTAGCATTCTTGGCAGTGACTAAGGAATGTGATATGTAAGCCCTGAAATTATATCTTTGTGCATATTTAGGTAGCTGCATAGCCATACAGACTACAGTAGTTGCATAGCATGGAATATTTCTCCTTAAAGCTGGGCCTTTTACTACGTTCTTCCTTATGTACATGTATGTGTGCCTACATGTGTGAAAGGCTAGATTTCTGGTTTTTTTTTTTTCTTCCTTAGCGGTTACGTTATGGTGATGCCTTGCAGCGAGAAGTGACATTGATGTAACCTGTCCTTGAAACTCCAGCCTTCCTTTGACTTCAGTTTTATTCACAGAATGACTATAAATAAAGCTTTCACAAGACTTTAAAGAGGTAACACAAAACTGTAGATCTACTCGGAGCTTAACAATGGATTACCTCTGTGGCTGCCTGGCCCACTTGCCAGCACAGCAATGAAGTCTAATCTTCATTCTTTAAGACTGCTTGAAAATGTTTCCTTTCTCTGTGATGCAGGACTTCGTTTTGTGTTTAAGCCATCTAGTTGTTCAAGAGCACTTTGAAATAAATCTCTATATAATAACAGTTAATGAATCATGAATTAGGATGAAAATCTTGCTAACCTCATTATTAGATGAAGCTAAAAGCTTGGGTTTTACAACAGACAAAAAGGAACAGGTTGCTAATAAAAATGGGAGAGGCTAATGAGGAAAAGTAATCTGCAAAGCTATTCCTGTTGATGATCTTTCAGTAATAACTTAAAAGCTTTCAGAATGTGGTTTTCATTCCTTTGGCAAGGAAATTTTTCATGTCAATAACAAAACTTTCCCATCAGCAAGCCAGTGAAGTTGCAAGAAAAAAGGCATTACAAAGAGAAAAGACCATGTGGAGAAAACATAGAAGGGTACCCTTGAGTATATTTTGAGCGTATTCCCTTCCCTCATTCAGAAGCAATTGACAAAGGAGACATCAATAGAAGAATGAGGAGCTTTGTTATATGTTTGAACTGAATATTATCCATATAAATCTAAAACCTTCAGAACTGCAGCTTTATTGTAAATGACTTATTTGGATGAACAAATCTTTAGAAGAGGAATAATGTTATGAGGATTTTAAAGAAAACTTGAATTAGGAAAAATTGGGGAAAATTAATGAGGGGAAGTAGTCATAATACAAATAACAGCCTGCTCTGTTAAAGGTAGTTTTCCTTACTTAAAATAGCAGAAAATTATGGAAGGTAGAAAACTAAAATACAGAGTTTAATGATCTCACTTGGTGGTGGACATAACCGGAATATAGACGTTAGGAGAAATGAAAAAAACTTATTAACATGTAAACTTTCAAAAGAAATACCTTGCATCCTGAATTGGTACCTACAAATATTGATTTTAATTTATTGCTTTTTAAGGAAAAAAATATTAAAAATAAGGGGCGGTAATTGTCATTTCAATAAAGAAGAAATTTCAAAATTTAAGAATTTGGTTTTTAGATGCAAGACTGTAGTCTTCAAACAGTAGTTAGCAGGGAGGAAAAAAAGGATGTAAAATACTTTTCTGAATTGCACTAATATGGAGCCAGGGGTAAATCTGGCTATTTTTTGGGTAAATCTGGCCATTCTTTGTTTCTCTCTTCTCTCAATGATGCGTTCTTCCAACATTTGTCCTCTCTGTCCCCTGCCCTCTCAAAGGTCCTTACTTTGTTATGTGCTCTGTGTGTGTGTGTAGATTTGCTGCTTAAAGTGAGATATGACACTTTCACATCAATAGATTGAGTAATATGAGCACATATAGGAAATAATTGATGTCTGTCATAAATCAGTGGAACATACATGCAAACAACATACTTGTGAAAGGTTGGACCATATATACCATAGAATCATAATTTCAGTGATGATAATGGAATGCGCTAGGAAGTTGTACCAAGGTTTAACTGTTATATCACTGATTGAAAACAACAGTAGAAAATACTGATGATCAGGATGTTGAAGCTAGAGGTAAGTTCATGTCTGCTTAGTAAAGAGATCCAGGTTCTATGTAACTTTGAAAATATTTATAAAAATAATTGTTTTGTATCAGTTTCCATTTGTTTAGTATTAGATAAAGTGCTTTTGTGAAAAGGAGTAAGGAAGTTTGCACAGCTGGAAGTTTGGTAGTAGGTTTAACAGACAATGAGCTCGTGTGTTCAGGCTAATTGGGTCATTCAGGGTTACAGATTGTTCATCTGTGAGTATTTCTTTCTACAGCATTCAATATATTATACCAGTGTTTTGCTTTGCTTAGGCAGACACACAAGTGTGGTTTAGGAGGTTTTAGTAGCCCTCACCTTGAGCATATGGGAGCACTGAAGTGGTCTTATAGCTCCATATGTGCAGCTCTGCACAGCTTTGTTTCTTTGGGTGGTGACACATTGGGACAGGATGCCCAGAGAGGCTGCGCCCAGCATATCCCTGGAGGTGTTCAAGGTCAGGTTGGATGGGGCTTTGAGCAACCTGGTCTGGTGGAATATGTCCCTGGCCATGGTAGGGGGTTGGAACTAGGTGATCTTTAAGGCCCCTTCCAACCCTAAACATTCTATGTTCCCAGACAAGCAATTACTTGCTGAAGGAAACCAGAGGCTTAATGTTGTGTTTTGGAGAGGAAGGAAGGGGCAGCCTAAAAGCATACATGCTTTGCAGGTCTAGAATTTTCTGATCTGAACTCCCCCTGCATCCTTATGTTTATTATCTCCCTGTGCATTTCTGGAGTCCCAAAGCTACTCAGGAAGAAAACCTCTGTGCGAGGAGTTTGTGGGATGAAAGGTGGGATAGCTCAGGCTTGAGTGCCAAAAAGTCATTCATGACAATGTAACGACAGACTCCAAATGTGACTTTGTGCAAGGCTTCCCATCCTGCAAGGAGCTCCCATGTGATCCATCAGGGCCTATTCCATACACGGATCAGAGCCTGAAGGGGAGGATTATATATATCTTTATAATGAGCTCCTTGAATACCCTTCAGTTACAAACCACCTCTCTGATACGGTCCTCGCAAAGAAGATTAAAAACCTTTCATTGCATTTTGTAGTAGAGGACCAATTCTCTATTGTCTCTGGAGCACATCTGAGTGTTATTGAACTTGGTTTTGTTACAGAGCTAAGAGCTGACTTGAAAGAATACTCACCATGAGGAAAACGGAATAGCAGTGCCAGATGTATTGACAAAAAGCCTCAACTTGGCTCACAGCACACGCTTTCCTAAGTTTGTTTCAGCTGGCATTATTCTCAGTATAGGCTCCACAGCTCACCTTTTCCTCTCTCCTGGGTGCACCAGCATTCAATTTGTCAAGAGGCACTTCTGGTTGTAGCACAAAATATCGTAATGTCCTTCTCCTTTAAATGACTTTTTTATGTGAATCTATGAATGAGGTCTGTTACTTTCTCACTGCCATTTATTATTGGGATTGTGCTTCTTTTTCCTTGAAACATTTTTTGGAGAGACTATTTAACTTGCACTCTCTAGTCCTTTCTATTTGGATCACTTTTCCTTCTCTTTGCTGAAATTTCTTTTCACCTTTTCTTATCATTGGGTATTCCATTCTCTAGATGACTTTCTGATTTGTAGCCTATCACTTCATTTTATTATTTCAACCTCCTGTTCTTGTCGAGTGATCTGGGTTTTTTTTGTTGTGTGGTTATTCTCTCTCCTCTATCTCTTCACAAAATAGAGAAAATGTAAGAATTAAGTGCATGGGATTTTCATTTATTTATTCTTTTTTTTTTAATGTGAAAAATCCTCAGCTCCACTGGCTCCATCTATCTCCAGTTTTTTGTCTTCATTATCAAAGTGCAGTGGCAAGTGATATCTCAAATATGATAGTCAGCCTCTGGAGACCAAGAGCATGGTACAAGCCATGTTTCTTATATTAGCACCAGTCCCCTTAATCCCTTGCTTATATCAACCTTTTAAAGAAAATTAATTTCACATGATTATGCTAATATTTTCTTAATGAATTAGAAAAGAAACCTGTGCAGAACATTAATGAATCATTTTAACCATCCCTGCTGTAAGATTTCAAAATTATAATTTCTGTAAAAGTATATGAATATTAATATGCACCCTGGTAATTGGTACAGAGTTAATTACAGTAATTTTGCTAGAGTAAAAAAAAAGCCCCTATGTAATAAGCAGTAATAGCTAGTTATTAAGATTGAAATCTTGAAGTCAAAATATTGACCCATATCTATGAAGTGAGGTAAGAAATAATTTTGATGTAATAACCGGATACTTTAAGGAAATATGTTTTGGCTATCAATTTCATTCAGTTCATGTAAATAAATACTCCACGTAATTTAGTCATCATCATCAGTGAGTTTTGCCTCCAATTTAAAATCAATAAGAATAAGATCTATCTTTTCTAATGTCTAGGGGAATAATAAGTGTACTTGTGACAGAACATGCCTAGAAATTGACAAATTAATACAACAAAATTTTAATGTAAGCCTCTGTGTTAATGTTTGGCTATCCTGTTAATAGGATAACATAGCTGGCTTGTTTTTCTGAAGCAATATGTAGTCAAAACATCCTAAGCACACTGAAGTAGTTGCTGTTTGAGCACTCAAATGTGTTTTAACTAATAGTCACTTTTTTTCTGTGCTTCCTATAACAACGACTTCTCCTCTCAGTGGAGCAATAACGCAGGTAGTCATTTCTGTCTGCCATGCTATAATCACTCTCCTTTCCCAGCATGGGAAGGGGGCAAATGATTAGCCTGGCTGAATCCTGGTGCCCAAACTCTGTCAGAAGCTGAAGGGCAGAGCTATGAAACCCCACACATGTGGTTGGGTACCATACCCAATTTTCAGTCCCATGTGTTTCAGATGTGTTTTCATTGCTTATGTCCTTTTTTTATTATTTTTTTCATGCCATTTACCGTGTATAAAAAATGGTATTTTTAAGGAATAGTTCTATCCAAGATTGAAAGAAATGTGATATATCTCTATAACTAACATTAGAAACCTTGACAGCTGTTCAAATGGTTGTTCTTAAGCATATTATCACTTGACAAAAACTTTCTGCATATCTCATAAACCCCTTTGATCCTTGCAATGATATAACTATACAATCATTTCATTTTGCTTACAGATAAGACTTGGTAAGATGCTTCTGGTGAAACAGAAATAATGTGCAGCTGTACACACATACAGAAGTTTTTATTTACAAATTCGTTATCTAGGCTTGTAAACTGTTTATTTCTAGTGCTTAATATTTTGCTGTCTAACCTAATATTGGTGCAGACCTTCAGTGGGAATTTGTCTTGAGAATGCATTAAAATATGCAATTATTAATCAGTCCAAATTAACATACTTCCTTTTCATCTAAAGTCTGTGCATTGTCTACACCCACTGTTGCAGCACTTAGCTTTCTTTTGCTGTAAGCTTAGTTGTGCCAAGCTTACAACTTTCATGTTACCATATAGGCTGTGATTGAAAAGGAATAATCCTTTATTAATTTTCTAGTAGAGAAAAATCAACATGTAAGAAAATCAACACATAAGAATATGAATATCAATAGGGTAATAAAAACTTTTAAAAACTGTATCCAGCCTACTGAGAATAAATAGAAATAATACTCCCTAAGCAATCTAATATTCAGTTGTCAGGCAGGAATAAAATGGTGGCTTAGATTTTTTTTTTTTGCTACATAGCTACTACAGAAATTAAGTGGACAAACACTGGCTGAGTGCTAGAAATCTAATTCCAAGAAATAGCTTTTATTTTCCTCATACTTTTTATGTCATCTTGTAATACTGCATTATTTGTAGTTAGTGTTTACATCTTTTATTATAATTTTATGTGCGGGGTTTAGATCCAATTAATGTGAAATAAGAAGAAAACATGGTGTGTTTAGGAAAGAGTTACCCTGGAAGTGATGGTCAAGTCAAAGGCATGTCATTTTTCATCAAGGTAACATAAAGACCTCACCATTCCCAGAAGGGAGAATGTAGTGCCTTTAGCATCTAATACTTGCTTGAATTGATTTCTGTTGGAAAAATGACACTTAAAACCTGAATTTTCCCTCTCTATCCTACATTTTGAGTAACTTCAAGTAGCAGAAAGGAAAGGTAAATATGTGGACCACAACCTCAAAATGAAAGATAACAGAAATGCAGTTTTTGAACTACTTCTGGTCAAATATTTCTCGTTTCAATTTAAGTGGAGAAGGGGAATATAAGAAGCCATTTATTTATTTTATTTTTTTTTTCAAAAGATTTAGTTGAAATTACTCTTCATTGGAGTTCCTGTTTTGGTTTTCCTGGTGTGTGTATGCAGAAACTTCAAAGCTTCAGAATATGAATTCCCTTTGCATGTCTTCTGATGTGCCTTTGCTCACCTTGTTCAGCAATCTCTGCTGTTTTCTAGGCAAGATGTGCACCTTCTGTGTTTCTCTTAAGGTAACTGTTCAAGTTTGTGTTTCCATGTCATCTTTGTTTTGCATTGTATAGGATTTCTGTCTCTTCAAAATAAAATAAGCACATCTCATGACAGACATTGGTGTTTTGTGCTAGAAAGGACAAGTTTTTCATGTGTCTGTCTCAACAGACTTATAGATGAATAAATTTCAAGCTCTGAAGGCTGCATTATAGTTCCACCCAGCTTCACGTAGCACCTAATGCCAAGCAATGACTGTTACACTAACTTATGCAACCTTGTTCCCAGATAAGAAATTACCCATCCAAAAATAATTTAATATTTAGGAGGGTGGACAGTCTCCTATATCTTACATGTATTTTTCTACAACTGCTCCAGCAGTTTAGAATCCATGCCTTATTTTCAGTCTGGGTTCTAGCTTCTAATCACCTTGTTATGCTCTCTCCTAAGACAAGAAATATGCTGGAAATTTCTCTTTTTCTATCTACTGATGAAGTCTGACTTGTTCATTCTTTACATGTCCTCCTTGGTAAGCTCTTCTCGTGCTCCACTTCTGAGTAAAAAACTAGATCTTTCTAGTTTCTTATGGCACTGACACACATAAACTCACTCCTTCCTTATATATTTGTCTGCGTCCACATCCTGGTTAGCTGCTGGCTATGAAGCCGTTGAATAACTTCAACTGCAACATAGCTATCCTGATTTTGGTTAACTGATATTTTTTTTTTCTTTCTGCTGCAAAATTGTTGTCAGTTCCCAGTGCTTCTGACATTTGCTCTGCTCAGCAATGCAATTAGAAATCTGGGACAACGAGCTGTAAAATCCAGGCATTTTGCATGCTAATAGTCAATTTGGGGTTTTCTTTAAGTAGCTTCTGTAAGACAACGAGGCTTATTTGATCACCAAATCTGTCCTTACTCCTGACTGTAACCCAGTGTATAGTCATCCATTTTTGACACGGAGGCAAGTCTCAAAGGCAGGCAAGTTCCCCCAAGTTCTGGCAATTTGGAGGCAGAGTTTGAAAGGACTGCTTTGCATAGTGAGGCTGTGGCCAAGGTCTGACTCTGCCTGTTGCAGTGAATGCTTTTGCGCAGCCCTGAGCCTCACTCTGGTGGTAAATGGGGTCTGTTTGTGAAATCAGAGGATGCTGCATAGATAGAAAGGGTGTTGGGGGGTTTATGGTGCTGGGAAGGGGAAAATGGGGTACTGTTGCAGCAGGGTAAAGAGTATGGAGTCTGATGTTTTGGGGTTGTGTAGTAATGAGAATATCAACATACGAGAAAATGCTTTCATTAGTTCTGCTGGTGTTGGATGTTTTCAGTCATAATGTAAAGCTATTGTTCTGTGAAGGAACCTCATTGTATTGCTTAATAAATCTAATTTTCAGTCTTCGTTGTCTTTGTACAATTTAGAAAATTATTGATGACTAGCTTCTATTTTTAAGGGCCCCCAGACTGCCTACAATCGTGCGAGAAAAACTGTCAGACATTGGTGGTTTTAAAAATATCTCTCTGGAAGGAAAAATGATCTTTCTTCTTTGTTATATCTCCTCTGAATTGCAAAAAAAAAAACCAGTGGGACTAATTCTGAATTAGGCATAATGTTCTTTCCTCTTGCATTCCTGCTCTTGCTCTTTCAGATGAATTAAAAAATAGCCTTGCACACACCTGCTCTTAAGTCAGGATCCTGCTGGTTCAGACTCCCACCAGTACTGAAGTGCTGCAGGAGAAAGCTGTGCAATTGTCTTTTTAAGGATTCGTCTTCTATTCCCAAAACATGGGGCCTGTCAATGATGTTTGAAATTCAGAGAAGTTAATTGGAGGGATGTTGATAGTGGTATTTGTAATGCTGTGGACGCTGAGGTGTAAGATGGCCCCATAGGACAGGTGAAGAAGGCTTTTGTAAAACAGATCATGTGACTTTAATGGAGCTTAAAAGTATTTAGGAAGTGTATAAATGAATTAGTTCAGGAACTGTTGGTCTAATTAAGATGTTAAAGTTTTGAGTATAATGAGGTTACTTCTGCCTGAGATACCCTACACCAGCATGAAACTTACTGGCGGTGACTTTATGGCAAATCTCTGTGTCTTTGAAGAAGCCTAGATTAGACTAGATTGGAAGAGCACCAAAGCAATTTGAAACCACTGCACCTTGCAGTCACTTGTCGTGACTGAGTGGGTTGTTTTCTTAATGGGGAAGGAAAAAGAACTTCACTTTTTGTCACAGAATATAGAAGCTATATCTTATTTTCAGATGCGTGGTCTCTTCCTTTTGGCTGGAATAGCTGTTTGAGTTCTTAGTATTTTTGGTGGTATTTTTACTTGATGTTATGAAGACATTTTAGGAAAAGCTCAGCTTTTATGAAGAGTAAGTGACTGAAAGCAACATAATTTTTACAATTTTATTATTAAAATCACTGATTTCAAGGACTTACAGGTTGGGCAGGGAAGAGATTCAGAGCAGCCATGCGGAGAAGGACTTGGGGGTGCTGGTCAATTAAAAAATTAACATGAGCTGGCTTCAGTGTGCACTTGCAGCCTAGAAAGCCAACTGTATCCTGAGCTGCTTCAAAAGGAGAGTGACCAGCAGGTCGAGGGAGGTGATCCTCTACTCTGCTCTTGTGAAACCTCACTTGGAGTATTGTGTGCAGTTCTAGTGTCCTCAACATAAAAAGGACATGGAACTGTTGGACCAAGTGCAGAGGAGGGCCACAAGAATGATCAGGGGACTGGAGCACCTCCCATATGAAGATAGGCTGAGAAAGTTAGGTCTGTTCAGCCTGGAGAAGAGAAGGCTGCATGGAGACCTCATGGGAGCTTTCCAGCATCTGAAGGGGGCCTATAGGGATGCTGGGGAGGGACTCTTCATGAGGGACTGTAGTGAGAGGACAAAGGGTAACAGGTTCAAACTTAAACAGGGGAAGTTTGGATAGGATATGAGGGAAGAAATTCTTTCCTGTAAGGGTGGTGAGGCCCTGGAATGGGTTGGCCAGGGAGGTTGTGAATGCTCCATCGTTGGCAGTGTTGAAGGCCGGGTTGGCCAGAGCCTTGGGTGGCATGATTTAGTGTGAGGTGTTCCTGCCTCTGGCAGTGGGGTTGGAACTAGATGATGTTAAGGTCCTTTCAAACCCTAACTATTCTATGATTCTAAGATGATGGAAATAAAATTTCCTGGGCTTAGCAAGCAGCAGTAAGATGTTAGTTGAGAGTACACAAATTGACTGGATGTGGGAACTGAAATGTGGATTAAAATATTTTCTAAAGATTCAGGAGAAAGGAAAGAAGCATCTGTTTAGCATATTTGTTAATCATCCAGGAGGAAGAAAAGCAGTTTAATGACATAAATCTCATATTAGTCACATATTTAGGTATTGAAAACAAGGGTGAGAGGTAGTATAGTAAATAAACACCAAACATGCATTTGAATTTTAAGATGACTTTGCCTTGGTTACAGTCCTGTAATTCCAGGAGCCACTTTTTGTATTGGCCAATGTGGAAATGTTGTGGCATGATCAGGACAAATACAGCATTTATCTCAAATATTGCAGTATGCTCTGAAATGGAAAGAGAATTCCAGTTCTAAACTGTGGATTCTAATTCTGATGCTCAAGCACATAATTCAGACTTCTTTTTGACTAGATGCATAGTTTTTAAATTAGGTGATGTTGAGTCTACCCTACGGAAGAGACCAAATAAAAGACTAGAAGTGACATGATGTAATTTTAAAAACTAACCAAAAGAGCAGGGACTGTGCAACAACTTCAGTGGAATATTTGCGAGAAGATTGCAGATCTGATTCGTTACTTTTATGAAAAATTGACAATATCTTTGAACAATAAATCTGTCGGAGGCTTCTGCAATTTGTTTGCAGGCAATTTGCAAACAGAAAAAGAGCTGAAATCCCATTGGTGCAGTTTTTATTATAAATAACACATTCAATTTTGGAGTAAACAAAAAAAATCACACAGGATAAAAAATGTTCAGAAATACATACAAGATTCAGTATTGAATCTTTATATCAGATAAAAGGAGATGAATTTGCATGATAAAAAGTTTCAGAATAAGGTGAGCAGTACCTGAAATGAGGCCACACAGAACCCACAATTTCCAGCCGACATCAGTTTCTCACTTGGGGCAAGTCCTCACTGACATGACCAGACAGAAAATGTCTGGGGGGGCTTTTAATTTGAGTGTCATTTACCCCTCTTCTTGAAGATCAAGGCATGTACTAAATAAAATAGATGTTTGCAAAACAATTATCTGTGTCTATATCTAGCAGAGCACAAAAGTGAAATTTTTGTGTGCAAACTGTGATTCATCTTGTGAGTACACAGGTGACTTGTGGTTTTTATCAGAGTAATTCTCTTACTGATCTTGAACCATTGGTTATATCCAATGTATCAAATCTCCATCTTGTTAGTTTATCTTTTTTTGGACCACAGTTACTCTGAATTGTTGCTTTGCCTAGTTTGAACATGTCTGTTCTCAAGCTCATTTTTTTAAAAAAGTATCTGCTTTCAGACTTAAAAAAACCCAACAGAAAAACCCCCCAAAATACCAAACCCACAACACTAAAAAAAACAACCAACCAACAAAAAAAACCCCACCAAACTCTTCCCCCTCCCCAAACAAAAACCAAACTGAAGCCTCAATGTGGCTCAGTGGTCAGGGTAAATCTGGGGGAGGGTGAAGAGCAGAAAAGGGAAGAGAGAGTTGGGAGGGATAGAAACCTCAGACTCTCAAAAGGCATGCAGGCAGACAGAGTCAGGAAGTCTGGTAATTGGAACCATGCAAAGATGAGTAATAAACTTTAGCAAATATTGTTGTCACCTGTCAGCTCATACAGAGATAGTTATGATTAGCGTTTTGGGTACTTCTGAGTACAGAGAATAAAATCAGGCATAGGAATCTTTCCTGTCACAGAGATGCTTTTCTTATGCTGAATCAACACTCTGGTTGCATAAGCACAAAAATATCCCTATTTTATAGAATCATAGAATAGTTAGGGTTGGAAAGGACCTTAAGATCATCTAGGTCCAATCTCCCTGCCAGAGGCAGGGACGCCTCCCAATAAACTAAACCATCTCACCCAAGGCTCTGTCCAGCCTGGCCTAGAACACTGCCAGGGATGGAGCATTCACGACTTCCCTGGGCAACCCATTCCAGTGCCTCACCACTTTCATAGTAAAGAACTTCTTCCTTGTATCCAGTCTAAACTTCCCCTGTTTAACATTTTAATTTCTTTTAATTAATAAAATTTTTAAAGTTAATAATTATTTAAAATCTTTTATTAACATTAAAATTTAATTTATTTTTAATATAATTTCTTCCAGATGCATAAGCCTCTTGGGAATCCGAGTTTTGGTGGAAGTAGATGTTTCTCAACAGAATTTATTCTGAAAGACAAATAATATCATCAGCTTAGATGAGAAAGTTAGCAAATGTCTTGTATAGCTTGTGAAGTTCTATGGCTTGAAGCTTCATATCATTGTGTGTATCTGCTGATGGCCAGGAGAAAAAGCATCTCTCTCTGAAAAAATAATTTTTAGAGGAGAGGTCTTTCTACTGGAATTCATTTAAAAGTAAAGGGAGGGTGGTGGTGGTGGTGGTGGAGGAAGTGGGCAAGACAAAATGGTAAGGGACTTACTCATTTTGGGCATTTCAAGTTTTTAAACCTAATCTATTTTAAAAGACGTGATCAAGAAAATCACTTCACTTGGCCTACAGCAGTGGGCCATCCTATCCACCAAAGTAGGCTGAGGAGAGAAGAAAAGTATTAAAAGCTTTTCGAAAAATTATGGTCAGTCCGTCCCAGAGATACCCGTCTACTATGGTTAGAAGTCACTAAATTAAAGCCTTCTCTAATTCACTAACTATTTGTATGGCCTTGGAAGTCCCAGTAAGCGTGGAATGGTTTTCCCAACTTATCGCCAGCATGGTGTGATGGAGCTTTAGGATGCAAAAAGCAATGAAGAGGAAATTAGAAAATACGTATCATGCAGCATAAATTTGGGAGTGAAGAAATAGATGGCAGTGTCCGTCTGACTTGTGCAAGTAATTTCCATGCTCTGTTGCTTTGTTTATTTATATGTGAAATAGTGCTAAATCACGTCTATCTCTTCTACTTGTACCGTACCATTCATCTGCCACTAACAGAAGACAGCAAAGAAGGAGCTCAGCAACGCTGTTTTTTCTGATCATACTCTATGCTCATTTGCTTTTTTTTCTCTCTTATGAAAAGGCTGGATTTCATTTCAACAGCTTTGTTTGTGCTTTTTGGTGGGCCCTTAATAATAGCAAGGAAATCGTCTCTATTCTATGTGATTCCTTAGTATTGAATCACGTTTTTATAAAGTCAAGAGCAGCATAAGAAAAAGTAAGGACCATGAGGACATAGTTTGTGGTATTCAATTGAAAATATAGTATGAGTGAAATGACCATGGAAAGTTAGGTTCAAATAGGCCTTACCAACGGTATCAGTACAGAGCACAGAGTATGTATTATTGTTATGTATAATTCAGGGAACATTCTCTTTGATAGGCTGGCAACTGAAGAATTTTATTCTTCCAAAGCCTATCTTCTGTTTGTGGATTAACTCAGAAGAACTGTTATACTGAATAAATACAGTCTGTTTGCATTCATAATAAACATGATCTGGAAGACCTTGGCTGGCAGTTGAGTATTCCCCAGGATAAAGGAGACTAGACCCCCAAAAATAGGATGACAAAGGCTTAATGAGGAATACCTGTAGGAAACATTTTTTTGTTGTTGTTGGGTTTTTTTGGTTTTTTTTTTTTTTTGGCAGTTCTTAATTGAGCACTCTAAGGGCCAGAAAAATGTTCAATTATCAAAGTTTGGTGCAGTTACTTTTTAAGTCAATGGATTTCTGCCAGTTGACACCATCTGATGATCTAGCTTTTTATTTTAACCTTTGTTGTTGTTGTCATTTACTGTTTAAATGAATCTTTCATGTTAGGCCGGCTCACCATTTTTATTTCCTCCCCAAAAGAAAACATCTAGCTCCTTTAAACAGCTTTCACACTTCATGCTTTTCAGAGGCTGCAAAGTTTTGATGTCATATGGTGCTAAGCCAGTATCAGTAGTATGTCCAGGATGCCATGGATCTGACAGCTGTGCTACTCTTCCACTATCAAAAAGACAGTAAGATCAACAAAACTGCAGTAGGGTGTTTGATTGCTAGTTGTCAATATTTTCTCACAAGATCTTTCAATCCCTTTTCGATTAGCAAATAGGGCAATTGATTGTTTACTTATAAATTAATTTGCACTGAACTGCATTCTCTTTCTGTCAAACCTTTTGCTGAGATACTTACTATCTGTTTGAGTCTTAGTCTTTTATCTATAGTGTTCAGTAGTACATGCAGGTTTGGGACGAGATCTCCAGCAGTGAGGCTTATGCTTTACTTCTGTGGTGGTTTGTTTTTTTGGTTTTGTGTGGTTTTTTTTTTGTTTTGGTTTTTTTTTTTTTTTTTTTTTTTTTTTTTTTTTTTTTTTTTGTTTTTTGGGGGGGGAGGAGGGTTTTCTTTTTGCTTTTGGTTTGGTTTTTTGGGGGGGATGGGGTAACACTTTTTTTTTTTTGTTTGTTTGGTTTTTGTTTGGTTTTGGTTTGGTTTGGTTTGGGTTTTTTTGGTTTTTTTTTTTAAGACTTCCATCTTTCCCTGCTGATTTCTGTCAAATTTAGAGTTTAGAAGTATATTAAGAGTCATGGAGGTGACTAGTTAGCTAATAGTTAGCTAACTACAAGGCAACAAATACAAACCCTTTTGATCCAGGTACAGCCACAATGCAGTATTCACACTGCTTAAATTAATGTCTTTTCCAAACATTCCAAATTGGACAATTCATTTCCCCAGCCATTTTATAGTCAAAAGAGAGACAGTCTCTTTGGAAACTGCTTCAGAATAAAAGCCTAAAAGGGCTCTAAGCCATCCCCTGTAGAAAATTGTTTTTCTGCCCTGGGCATATGTGAGAGTGACCTTCTTGAGAGGGTTATGTGAGCCATTCTGTCTGAATCAGAGAAAATAAGGTTGGAAGGAAGATCTTTTCTGTAACTTATTTTTCCTCTTTATTCTTGGATGATGAATCAGACATTCCTAAGAAATGTCTGAGCAACTCATTCTGAAGTTTCCACTGATGACAAGCCTGTATCTCGGACTGTTGATTCTTGTGTCCCAATTACACAGTTCATTTTCTTTTTAGCCAGCCTAGATATTTCCTTTCTGTGTTTCAAGCCTGCTGCTTCCATGTAATCTGTAGTGAAGATGGAATCTTCCTATGATGCTTTTTCTAAATTATAGCATGGTATTAGTGACTTATGCTCACTTGTCATTCATGAGTAGTCCTTTTCCAAAACAGTGTGACCAAATAGATCTTCCCCATGAGGTTCATTACTGTGATGAAAGTATGAGTCCAGGAAGACAGTACTTGCTTTCTGTAGGGAATTACCTGTGAAAGTACCATGTCCTCTTTACTCATTGTATCTATTATCATAGAATACCAGTTTGGAAGGGACCTCAAAGATCATCTGGTCCAACCTATCTAGGAAAAACATGCCCCAGCACCCTGTACAGCTGAATCTTAAAAGTACCGAATACTGGGGAGTCCACCATTTCTCTGGGAAGATTGTTCCAATGTCTGATTGTTCTCATTGTGGGAAAATTTTCTTCTAGTGTCCAACCAGAATCTCACCAGCAATAACTTGTGCAAAAGATGAAGCATTATGGCAACGTGACACCTTTATAAAAGGAGTCTCCATCTTCTTTGTAGTCACCTTTTAAATACTGGAACATGGTTATGGGGGTCTTGTATTTGATGGCTGTTTTAGACAGCTCCCTGAAATTGCACATTTTCTGTGGATGTAAGCCGAGGTCAGACAGGAATAACAGAGGCATCATCCGTTCCATCTTGCTCCAAGTCCAGGATTTTAGACACAGTATGCCTTGTAGGAGTCTACTAGTTTTCATAAATGATTCCCATCTTGTGAGAGCAGTGCAGAGAAACAAAGAATCCATCAGTTTTTGTGCTGGATGTCTTGTCTTTCCTTCTTACTTCGGCTGAGCTAATTAATGAAATCTTACACTTCTCTGTACTTCATTTGTTTCCTTTATCAGCTTGAATTTATATTGTATAAAATCTACCTGATTGCTCCAGTTAGTCCTCAGCAGAGGTTAACCCCTTTTCTGGTTGATAAAAGCCTCTCATGCCTTTTCTTCACCTGAAAAGTGGACTGATATTCCATAACCAAAACTTCCAGCTTTTAGTCTCAGAAATTCCATGAAGTTTCATATGAAGGTACCAGTACATCCTCTAGTATCTATTTTGCTCAGAGAAGATCTTTAGGAGAATAATTTCAAATTTGTTGTGCTAATTCTTCTGCTAGATGAAGACCTCTGAAGTTGTTTGCAACCTTCCTGGATGATATACTGGAGTTGTTCCCTTGTGCACAACTGCTGGTGAAGATATGAAAAATGGTTCAATATTTCCACAACACTACATCTGCACATTGAGTAGAGGAAACATAGTGATTTGCTGCACTGCATGACCTGTTCTTACAGCTCTACTAATAGTGGGTTTAAGAGGTCCGTGTGTAGTTTCATGCTTCTCCTTGAGTATGTTGTTGAGTTTGTCCCCAGAAGCTTTGTGCTGAGTTCCTCTAGCAAGAAGTGTTGCAGCACCTGTCTGCTGATTCAACAATTCTCCTTTGAATGCCAGTCAGTTCCTTTTCCTTCTCAGTCCCAAATCAGACATGATTTTCCTTTGCTATTTTGGTTTGGTGCATCTAGCAGCTGGCACTCCGTGAACACTTAAATCTATTTTGCTCTTTGGTAGATAGAGGGGGGAAAAAAAAGTTTTTCAAATGTCCAGTGTGGACCTAGGTGTACACCTCACACAGTATTACAGGTCCTCTGGCAATGGTAACCTGATTGTTTTATTTTAGAGGCTAATATGAACTGTCCTAAGTGCTGCTCAAGTTCATTTAAACAAATATTCAATGCTTTGTAAAAGAATATTAGTCTGCATTGTATATACACATAACTTAAAACTAGTATTTATTTTCCCTATGAGCACTCTTTGTCACAAGTCAACAAGTCTGATCTCTATAGTTGTACTTTTAGCTGCTGACTCTTTTATTGAAGATGAACTGAATTCTTGTGGCATAACTTATTTTCATAAAAAAGCAATAATAGAAGAGGGCATCAGAAATACAAGGTAAAGAATAGCACCTTTTAAGCAGTGTAAGTTATGGGCAAGAGTAAATAAATGTCCTGACACTGAAAACGTTGAATTTAGTTAGAGTGTAAATATTTTACTCTGCAAACTTTAGTCTTAATCCTACTGCATTTAATTGGAATGGTACAGGAGTATTTCAGAGCCATGGCTGAAGCTTCTGGAAGGATTCTGGAAAAGTTATGGTGAACAGTTTATGGATTGTGGCTCCATGTGCATTTTGAGTGACTTGATTATAGAGAAGATGCATATGCCAGTGCAAATGGAAAATGTACTGCATGAGCCATTTCTTCAAATTTTTATATTTTTTAAATGTTGTTTGAGCCAGCTGTGCCCATGCAGAAGCAGTCTTGTCCAAATTCCAGGTCAGTCTTAGCATCTTTGGCTGAACTTTGTGGCCACTGTTCACAACCACTGCTTATGACTGTGCTGCATCTCTTTAACCATATGTTGGGAGGTAGAGGGCAGCTGAAATACGCAGCCATGCCCTGATAAGTCTTCACTCACTCAAGGGTGATGTCTAGTTACTTCCAATGCAAGCTCAGGATTTATTCTGCTGTGTAATTAGCAGCTGGATTTTTCATCATTTGCTGAATACTTGCTGTAATGAAGTACATAGGCTAAAGGGGGCAGGGAGGAATAAGAAGGGAAGTATCTGTTGTGTTCCAGATCTTAGTTCTCTGCTGGATGTCAAGCCAACAAGGAAATTGGGACTTAAGCTTGTCCTAAATACTTAAAATACAGGGTTAGTCAGCTTTGTGGAAACCATGTATCTAATAAAAGATGTTAATAAACTGAAATTTTGTCATGATTTAAACCCAGCTGATAACTCAGTACCATGTAACCACTTGCTCACCTCCCACCCCTTGCCTTTCCTCCTTCCCAGGTGGGAAGGGAAGAGTATTGAAAGAATGTAAAACCCACAGGTTGATATAAGAATAGTTTAATAACTAAAATACAATGTAATACAATACTACTACTGTTACTAGTAATAAGGGAAATAGCAAGGAGAGAGAATATAAAATTGAAAGGGTAAAGGGGGAAAAAATCCCAGTAAACCCAAGTGATGCATAATATAATTGCTCACTACTGGTTGACTGATACCCAGCTTGACTTAAGCAGTGATCTGGGTCTTCTGGATAACTCTCCCCAGTTTATATACTGGGCATGATGTGCTGTGGCATGGAATACCCCTTTGGCTAATTTAGGTCGGGTGTCCTGTTTCTGCTTCCTCTTTCCTGGCTTCTCTTACCCCTCCTCAGTGGCAGAGCATGAGACTGAAAAGTCCTTGATCAGGGTATGTGCTACTAAACAACAACTAAAACATGGGTGTGTTATCAGCAGTGTTCTCAGACTAAAGGCAAAACACAGCACTGCACCAGCTGCTAGGAAGAAAATTAACTCTATCCCAGCTGAAACCAGGACCAATTTTAACACCAAATCTTTTAGTAGTGAGAAATGATATGAAAATTATTATAAAAATAAGGTACTGATATTTTGACATTTCAGAATCCTTCCCCCCAAAATATTTTAGTTTATTATGAAATAGAATATTGTTTTGTAACACAAAGGCAATGAAATATATATTTTTTTTTCTTCACTTGGAAGGTCTGTTTCAAACAGATTTGTCCGTGCTGTTTTGCTGAAAATAGGTAAAGCTAAAGAAACAGAGGGCAAAGAAGAAAAAATTCTCTTGGGTGGGGATGTCTCTCTCAAACCCACCAATTTAAAACTACAAACAATGCAAGAGAACCCCCAAAGGTTAAATACTAGAGGGAGAAATTTTCTAATATATCGAAGAAGAATTTTGCTCACATGACCTGTCTCATTAAAGCTATTGAGGTGAAACTTCTCCTAAGAGGAAGGCTACTCAAGTGTGTAATTGTTTTCAGGGCAAACTCACAGTCTATAGCACACAGTGGATTTTGTTAGCATACTGCAAAAATGCAGAGTGATTTAAGCATGCAATAATTCTGTAATTAGAATTACATCAGGCATAATGTTTTTTCATTAGAAAGAACATTGGCTGGTTGTAATAATGATTTCAGACGTTGTGTTTCTCTGTTCTCTCAAGGTAACTAATGAATGTCTTCAAGCCTTGCACACAAAAGGAATCAGATCTTCATCCCTATACATGACTTACAAAACTGTTGCTTCAATTGGTTACAGTAACTACTATTTAATATCATTTTCACCTCTGATGAGCCTGTTTCTCATGTAAATAAAAATCTTGTCTAATTCCCACTTACCATCTGCTAATCTGTTTACTGTTTCAATTCACCTTAAAAATTTAAGTGTCTGATAAATATTGGCTGTGAATCAGACTAGTAAATGAACTTTGTCAATTTATAGCTGTAAGCCTCATTAACTATCCAAAGAAAAAGTGTGCATGTTCATAAGCAGCTGATAAGGTCATTAGGAAGATCCCTAATATGTCTTTAAAAATAAAGAACATTATATTATGTGCATATACTTGTATGAACATATCTCCTACATATAACAAGGTGAGTACAACTCTTGAGCATGAGTACTGTGGCAGTCCAGTTAAGTTCCCACTGACTGGAAAAGGAGAAATATGACTTCCTTTTCTAAAAAGGGAAAAAGAAAGACCCAGGGAGCTACAGCCCAGTTACTCTCCCCTCTGTGCCTGGTTAGCTTGTGGAAGAGATCCTTCTGGAAACTATACTAATGGAAATATGGAGGTGATTTGAAACAGCCAGTCCTGGCTTCACTAAAGGCAAACAGTGCCTGGTAAATTTAGTGGCTGCCTTCCACAGGGTTACAGCTTTAACAGGGTTACAGGGTTAAGGGAAGAACAGCTGATGTTATCTACCTGGACTTGTGCAAGACATTTGACACTGTTCCACACCATATCCTTGTCCCTAAGCTAGATGATCTTTAAGGAGCCTTCCAAGCTAAACCATTCTATAATAAATGAAGCAAGTTGAAGCCATCAGTATATTTGTGTCTTAGTCCTGATTAGGAAGTTGATTCCTGTGTTAGAAAACTGACTTATTTCCCACCACCAAACCATGGACAGCATGCTTTAGTCAGGGCCAGATTTGTTATTTTTGTGGTTAGTGTTACCCTTCACATCTGTTTGTTTCAAATGAAGCAGACAGCTATCTGGAAGTGACAGTGAGAATTACCTGTCTATGCAAACATGAACAGAATTATTGCTTTAGACTTGGGATCAGAATAATTTAGTAGTAAGATGGACAAGAAGTTGTTCGCCTGACCGTAGTAATCTGTTCCTTTATTGCCTTCCTACTGCAAGATTGCAGCACTGAATACCAATACTTACCATTGTGCATTAAACGCAGAATGCCCCAGTTTGGACTGTATTCCAGGAATAAAGTAATAGTTCCTCCTTCAGTGAGTTTGTGAAACGCATACTATTAATACAATATTAATTACAGTAAATTGTGGTGGTCTGTGTATTTTTCTTACCCTTGGTTGAGTGGCTATAACATTGCAATTGCTTGATGATGCCAGTAAAGATTGGGTGTCTCACAGGTAATAGCCAAGGAATCTTATTTTCTATTGTAGTCCATTGAGAAGATGCTAATATTAACCCAAGAGTCTGAGGCTAACATCTAGTCCATGACTTTGATTAAGCATGCTTGTATGTTGTACATATAAATCCTTGGTTATAAAAGGCTCGGGTGTGTTTCCTCAGAGTGATTCAACTTTTCCAAATCTTGAGTGTAAGAATACTTCGTGTAGGAAACAACTAACATTATAATGTGTGCATTGCTTAAGAATTTTGGAAAAAAATTGTTCCCCTATTTATGGTTCCTAAGGTAAGCTAGAATGATGCAAAATGTAAATTCTGTCAAGAAATTAATAAAATTCTCAGTGTGTTTAATTATTGATCCTTGTACAAACCAGTCAGCTTTCCATTGAGTGTATCGAAAAATATAAGAAAGGGAACTTAAGTATTAGCGGCTCTGCTGTGCCTGTCTTTTGTCTAAAGTTTCTGCAATTCTTTTTTGGAGCCAAATTGGAAACAGAGTGGTTTTGTCACTTCTGCTGGAAGCAACACAGGGCCATTGTAGAAACCACATTTAGTTTCCCTGTTCCCTCAGCTTCTTGAATAACAGCAATTAGAATTTCAAGATGTTGGTTGGATCCCATGGTCTTTGGTTCGGTGTTTTTTTTGTCAAATCACACCTGACAAACACAGAATTGTTTCACTTACATAAAGGTATTGGCCCAAATTAACTGTTGCTGCAAGTTCATTGATTGAAAAGTCCTAAAATAAAGGATGAGTTTGGCTCACTTCTGTTGACTGCAGTGAATTTGCCTGACTCATAATAAACTGTGTAGATTTGTTTGAGACTGCCTGTTATTATATTTCTACAAATATTTCCATTTATTTATGCTTTTTTAGGGGTGGTGAAATCAATGTGAAAAACCATAAGCAAGTACATCACAGTGCTCTGGCTACTAGATGGCATCACCTGTTTTACTATGTCAATAACCGAAAGGCTTTTGAAAGCAGTTTCTGGTAGCTACTTGCTTCAAATGTTGCATTGCTGATTTATGTATTGCTGAAATTGTAGCTCCTATTCTATTTTCCTAGCAATGTTGCCGGAACTGTTAATGGCATAGTGTGAGTTCCCTGTGAATACAACCTTGAATATGCCTTCATGGACAAACTCTGAATAGAAGTCTTATAATGGTATTTTGTGTCTTCCTTTGTTCAGGTCACTTGACAGCACTTGAATTTGTCAGTCTGACTCTTCAGAGTACTTTTGTGGTTTAGTTGAGTGAATTTACTTAGATTTGCAAGAGCTATCTCAGATTATAAATTAATAATGTTGTCTTTCTTTAATGACAGTTTAATTAGTTGTATACCACCCCGTTGGAGCTGATTTTGCCCTTCTTTATGATGTCCAAACACTCACTCTAATGTACTTTGGTTGAGTTTCCTGCTTCATCTTTCATTTCTTTGTGCTTGTTTTGTATTTTATTTTTTAAACACTGAATGCAAAGAGTGTTAAAGATCTTTTTTAACTAAAAAAACCCCAAACAAACCCAAATGTATGAAGTTAGGAGTGCTGTCTCTAAACCTGTGGTATTCTTAAGTTAGGGATGAATGTAACCACACATTTGGTCTGTCTGGACAGGGTCATGCACTTGGAATGACCTTATGGTGTCCCTGTTGGTCCTTGTGATCTCTTTAGAGAATACCAAACAATTTGTCTCAAGTAAGCAAGTGTAAGTTTCATAGAATCGCCACTCAAAATTATTTGTAGAGGAAAATCATAAACTGGCCTATATATATGTACGCATATATATGAAAAAGGAAAAATAAAATATTGAGCCAATGGCTACCTATTTAGATAGTAACAGAAGTGACTGTTCTGAATATGCAGGAATGGTTGCAAGTTAGTAAACAGTTTCCACCACTGTGGAAAGAACTAAAGAACTGATGATAATCTTTCTGTTTCTGTCCTTCGTGTTAGCTTTCTCAGCAGCTTATTTTGTAAGAACGTCAAACGAGAGGTCTCTTCCCCATGTGTTTGAGGAGCGCCTCATCTATTAAAGCCCTTGTAGGGGGCCTTATCTGCTACCACAATAAAAAGAACAACTGTTTTTTTGGTTTTTGTTTCTTTTTTTTTTTTCTCCCCCTGACTGTTCTCTCATAAAAGTAGAACTAGCTTCTCCTCTAACAAAAGAGGGTATTTTGAACAGCCTGGTATAACAAGTTTAAGCTTTGCTGTATGTTGTTATTTATATGCTTCTTGCTCACTTTTCTGTCATTAGGCTTATTGATACAGTTAGAGGTTTTTTCCTTTACGTTTGTGACTAAAGTTTTAGAAAAGCTTTTCTTTTGATATCAGCCAGTCTATGGCAAAAAAAACCCGCTAAAATTCTCAGTTGGTTATTTACAAGAGCACAATTTTAGCAGCTCCAGTGCACCCATTTTTATTTGTGTGCCCTTAGGACTTGACTTCATTTGTTCCTCAGGGTAGTTTTCACACTGACCTCTCAAGAAATGGAATTCAAATTCTTACACCAACGCAGCTGTAGTAATCACAGGGAACTGGAGGAGGTTTTATTGTGGGACACTGTCAGGTTAATGCAGGCTATCTGCCCCCCCTTCTTACTAGGTGACGGATCCAGAACTGAAGGTGGCACATACATGCAAATACATGGGTCTTAAACACTTTTTGAGCATGGATTTGCAGTTGGAAGGACATAAAATGGAATTATTAAGTTACAGTTGCAGAACCAACAATGGGAAGTAATTTTTTTTTTTTTCTCCTCTAGGAAAATTAAGGTTACTACTGTTCTTAAAGTCAAAATTACTTATGTGTAAGAGGTCTGTATAAATTTGGGAGGGGTAAGTCCATTAATGGTTATTTAAAATTGAGTCCTTACATTTCTAATTCAGTAAATCTATTAACTGGGTTTTGGAAGAGGATGTGAGTGAGATGCTGGCATTACCCATGTGCTCTTGCTCATACCCTCTCTCTAAGCAGTTTCTGTTTATTACTTGTCAGAAGAGCAACTCTAGGTTGTGTTCACCAGGATGGCAGTTCTTAGTGTCCTACAGAGCAAGAGCACAGAGCCTCTGTGGGTTTGCCCAGCCTGCTGGTAGAGAGTCTAATGCACACCGGCCTCCACCTGGGATTTCATATTCTTTTTTTTTTAACTTAATTGATTTCTGGGGAGTCAGCGCCTGCAGAACGTGTGCCTTTGTGCTAGTGTACGTTGGGCTCTTCTGTGTGAAAAACAGGCTAGTCTGTTTTGGCTACCAGTGTCTGGTAACAGCAGTCTGCACCCTTTCCTGCTCAAGCCAACCTCTATATATGCCCCCACTCTACCATGGCCCTCTGACTGCAGTCTCCCTGATTGCCCTAATCTTAGTGTATCTTAAATGTATCTTTTCAACCCAGTTCTCATCTTTGCATTTTATGTAGTTGTGTTGTTACATTCCCATTTTTTCATTGTCCTTGAAATATCAAAAATAAAGTCACTCAGCTTGGTCTCACAGATAAACAGCAGACTTGATTTATTGAGTCTTAAAAAATGAATTGGTCATGGAAGAAAAAACCAAAAACCTAGCTCATTCTAATGTAATGCTGAAGCATGCAAACTATTTGTCATGTTTAACACCAACTAGTACTCCTTCTGCATTCATTTGTGTACAATTGACTAATAATAATAATATGTTTTGAAAGCAAGGCTTGTCTTGCATTTTAATCTGTATACTCAATCTATAGCCAAGAAACAATGGTTGCGATCCCGTATATTCTTTTTTGCTTGGAAAAAATGAGTAACATAGCCATTAAATACTACTTGTGAGAGGAGTCTGTAAGTGTCAAATTAATTACTGCTTTTAGAAATAAAACAGTTCTAGCTTCTGTGGAACATGTCAGCCCATTCTGGAAGGAGCTGGCACCAGCAGCCTACAGACAGAAGGAGAAGGAAGGGGAACTACAGCTCATGTGAATGGCTTCTCAGGGGAAGCCAGCTAGCTTGGTCTTCTTGGGAACTGGTAGGAATTGCTGCCAGGGATCAGTGATTTGTTGTCTCCTGGGAGCTGGAGACACCTCGAGGGTTTGGACAAGTGGCGGGATAAACTGTCAAGGTAGGGGCTGCCTGCTAGGACACTCTGTGGTGACCTGCTGCGTTTCAGGAGGGCTATGAAAGTAGTCGAAGCCTAGAGAAGGAAAAGCATAGAAGCTACAGCTAAAGGCAACTGAGAGGAAGAAAGTGAAAGCCAAGTGGCTCATTTTGCCGATCTCTGAAGAGGTGGATTGGTGGCAGAGGGAGAGACAGAGGCACTGAAGTGTTCTCTCATCTATTAACTCTTCTAAGGTGGGAGCGGGGGGGGTGTTTCTCTGCAGAAGGAGCTGTGTTTGAGGTTTCTGTGGAAGCTGTCACAGAAGCGGTGAATGAGTACTTACCAGGGAGAGGTAGCAGACTTTAAAGTGTTTCTACTGAGATATGAGAACTGCGTACGTGAAGGAGTGCTTTTATTGGTGGGCAGCTCTGCTAAGGGATTTCACAGAATGGGACACTTTCATTCTTATTGCCACATATTAACTTTAGGGATTTTAGTGTTCTTGCACAGCATAGAAAAACAGGAAAACATATCAATAATATCCGGGAAGTTTTTTCTTAGTATTTTGCAGTAGTATTTTTTTAAAAAGAATAAATTATAATCAAACCTTTATGCACATCCACTTTAATAGTCTCTCTATGTATTTCAGTGTATTTCATTAACTACTTGGAGTCCAGATTTACCTCTTAATGCAGTCATTGCAATTCCAAAATATCTGATGAAAGTCTACACTTTTAATGGTATGCTGCCTCAGATTTAGGTTAAAAACATACATTAGCTTCTGAAATTAAACCATTATTTCTTTATTCCTATCTTCAACATTAAAAGCACCTAGTTTTTAATAAACATGAGGGTGAATGAGTAGTCTTGTTCCTGTGACTAATACAGAAGTGGGTTTCTGTCCTCAAATGTATAGTCTATGTATAGATGAAAATGAATTTTAAACTTGAAAACAGCTTTATTGATGCTTTTAAATAGAGTGAGAACAGCAGAGTTCCTTAAATTGAACCCAGATAAATGGACATAAGCTATTAGTTTTAGGAAATCAGTAACCTAATAATTATCGTAAATTGTAAATGCAGCAATAACCCTGAGTGTTATTCATTAGAAGCAGTTAGTCAGTGATATGATAAGCTAAAAGTGTAAATTGATAAGGAAGGTGGTTAATTTCAGTAGTGACTGATTTCCCATGATTTCCCATGAAATGAAGCATCATGATTTATATGCTTTGTAGCAGTTGGGAACAATTTTGCAAATGCTCTCTGTACCTAGTGACTCTTTCACTAGAGAAACACTAAAGATCTGCAAAAATCAAAAATGTTATCTTGGATTATTTGAAAAATATTGTCTTGAGACCATCAACGTGTATTAATAACCAAAAAAAATCTTCTCATGATCAAGAACACAATGAAATAAAAAGGTTTTACACTATTGGCTTAATTAGAAATCATTTCTTGGTCTGTACAGTGTGCTCTTAAGTTTGGCAGTGTTGCTAATATGTCACAGATGAGGCTTGAATGTGCACAGATCCAAATTCAAAAAATTGGTTGGATTTGTTGCTGTATTTTTGAGTTCTAGGTGTTCCTTCAAATATTTGACCTTGACTTCCATCAGTTATTTAGGATTTGGATGCCCTTGGTATTCTTATCTCCTGTGCAGCAGACCCCCTTGGGGTTGTGTTTTGAGTCAATGTGCAATATTCTTTCGTCATTATTTTTGTTGATCATACTCCATGACTGTATTAACTCACAGTCACCACTACTGGCTGTCAGGATTTGATTTACTTTGCCTGTACAGTCAGACTAGCAGAAAAAGACAACCTGACTAGTTCTTCACTGTGATGAGCTAGGCTATCTAGTGTCTATGCCAGATGATTGCAAAGCAAGAGTAGATCACCACTGAATCCAGTTGCCACAGAGCTTTTAAAAATAAACATGTAAATAGCTGAGATAATAATGTTATTACTTTAAGATGGGTGCTGTGTTGTAGGCAGCAGCATATATGTGAGAAAACAGGTCTGTGGTGGTGACCATAGTGTCAAGGTCTGCAGCCTAATTCCTGGGTGTAAGTTATCACTTTGCATTTGCTTTGAACTCTGTTTTTCTGGCTTTGCCCTACCAGAAATGCAACATGCTAGCAGAAAAGGCTGGCAAGGATTATAACAGCACCTGTAACTGGTATGCAATATAGCATTTTAAAACACACGTTCATTTAGCTAGCAGTGTTAGCATTCTCTCTGGTCTCCAGATGACTCTGTACAAATTTATTTTGAATTACCATGTATGATATGAGTCTTTGCTCAGTGTCCTGAGTGTTGTGTGCCATAGTGCAAAACAAGTTCAGTAACAGCTTTGGGGTTGTGCTGGTGAGTGGATACAAAATCTGTGTCTCACAGTGACACACAACAGCCAGTTATTACAGCGCAGGAACAGATCCTTTTCATCCTTCTGTCCCCTTCAAAGCCCCTTTTTTATCATTTGGCAAACCTATGAAGGAAGAATAGAGGGACAGCATTAATAACTCAGCCTTCTTGGACCGTTTCCTAGATATCTGCGAGCTCCAAGCCTAGCCCAAGCTTTCCCATTTAATGGTCTAACAAGGTGTAATTAAATTTAGTATCATATATAAGAGCTACTTGATCCTGCCTGAACTTTGTCTAAAGATTTATCATTGTAATATGATTATACTAATAATTTTGTTGAGTTTGTCCTAACTCAAAATGTTTTTGCTAATCAGAACCCTCTTTGCCAACTTGGTAAATTATCTTCTACTTGTATTAAATGGAAAAATTATGTAAACGGAAAGCACAGGGTAATAACTGTAAAGAACAATCATTTCAATGACTTGAACAGAGATGGCAAATTATTTAATAACCTCTTCATATGGAGAGGGAGTCTTTTGCTAGGGATCTCTTTATACCCTTAGATTTAAGATGCCTAAATTCTCAGTCTTCCTTAAATTAGACCCAGAAAATGAATAATAATGACTAAACGAGAATAATATGCATGGGAAAGTACGTGATGCTTAACTGAAGCTGCCTTTGTCTTGGTATTGTTCTGTAAAGTGTGTTTAACTGAGAAAGTGAAAACTCATGTAATTTAAATTTATTTTACTTTCAGAGAAAAATAGGGTTTTTTTCATCAAAATGGAGAACGTGGCAGAAGTTTAATTTCAACAGGGTTGTTTGAGAAAAACACCAATCTTTTTCTATTGAGAGTTAGAAGAAGGGTAATATTTTCAGATATACCAAGTGACTTAAAGAACCTAATCAAATTTCTGAAGCTAACACAGGTATTTTGCCCGTTTATAAAGAAATGAGCTCTTAAGGCACCTGAATAATTTTTTATTTCAAAGAAACACCTACACGTTCATTTTTATATTAAATAAAAAAGTCAGGAAAACTTTCATGTCAGATCAGGTGATTAACCTAATGTTTTATTCATTGCTAGTCACAAACTTTAAATTTTTAAAGAATAAGCATTAAGAAAAATAGCTTTCACTTTTTTCCTGAAGTCAGGTTGAAATGCTAATTTAGGATAAGAATGCAATGAATCTGATAAGGCCAGATATATAAATAGGAACCTGGTATCATAGATATTATCAAAACCTTCAAGCCTCTGGGAGATGAGATGCAGTCTTCTTCTTGATCCAGAGGCTGTAGTGTGCAGGTAGGGTTTATATCCTCACCCTCTGAATTTTTAGTCTGGTTGTTCCCGTGCTATCAGCACTGCAGTGGCCCCATAGTCATTTTTGCTGCTAACTACCAATGTGATAAACCTGCTGTGTATAATCCTGTAGACTGTTACCACTGATGGTTTCTCTCATTCCTGAGCCTCTCTGTTCTATGGCATTACATTCTTGCTATGACAGTCTATGTGTTTCTGCAGTTCTTTGCAGCAATGGGGGAAAAAAGTCCATTAAAGTGTATGGGCTTGTTTTGAGAATTCCCAGGGATAACCTTATACAAGACAGTCAGGATTTCCAACCTAACTATTCTATGACTTAGAAAACAATTTTAGAAACGTTGGGTAATTTCACCTTCATCCTTCAGATCGAAATATTACTTCACATTACAAAAATAATGAAATAAATTGTTTGAATCCTAATAGTGATCTGTATGTGATGAAGCAAATGAATTGTATAAAAAGCAGCAGGAAGAAAAGCAAAAAGGGACATGAATCGGTATATAGGGCTGGACATGGTTTAGGTCAGGTGGAGTCCCTAAAGGGCCCTAGAAAGGACGGAGGTGACTATGTCCTTTCTGTTGTACACTGTTTGAAGGATTTGGCTACTGGTTTCACATACATGAAATCCATCTCAACTTTGTGTCATGCATTCAGGGCATCTCCCTTTAGTTCTTCCTGGGGGCAGTTGTGTATCAGATTGGTGAGAGATGACACTGTTAGAAGATCTGTTCATTGCATGTAGGATAAATTTTAATGCCAATTTAACTAGTTTTTATTCATTGTAAAGAAAGACAGTGACTCCTGTCATATTTAGTATCTTTTTATTAACTGCTAAAAGAGTATGTGCTGCATTTGGGCATCCTTTTGCCTGCTAAGATATTGTGTGTGGTATTTTACATTCAGAGTTGGAACAGGATGGACAGAATCTGAATCTCCAAATAGTGTCAGAGAAAGATCTAGTGGGGAGGAGGAGCAGAAGTACAAAGTACTGATACTGGTTCAGTCCAACATTTAAGCATGCCTTTAGTAGGATATTGTGTTAGTTCTGCTGCTAGGCAGAGGAAGAATAGAAATTGTAACAATAATCCATAACAAGATATCTAGGCATCAATAATATTTACTGTGTGAAAGATCTATCAAAGAAATACAGTAGAGTAACAAGAAAAAGGCAAGGATGGCTTTGGTTTTGTTTGTTGTTTGTTTTTTTTTTCCCCTTAGCTTGCACTGTTTGCGCTCAGTGACCTTCCAGTTCATCTCTGAGTGTAGCAGGAATTGCATCTGAAAAAGAAATTTAAACTTGCACCTTCCGCTTGTGAACTGAAGAATTTCTGCAGAGTAGCTAGCAGTTACCTTTCAAGAAAGGCACAAAACTTAGATCAGTTATTAAAGAGGAGTTGCTGAAATTTAGATCATAAGTCTCATGGCTGAAAAATGTAAATGTATTAAATTGTAGTGCCACCCACACACAATGTCGTTGTGATTATTGCAATTAAATATATCATTGTTAATGCATAATGTAGATGTAAATTATTAGAATGAATTAATGACTTTTAGTTTAATGCATACCTAGAAGTTAATCAGCCCTGCATTTGAGAGGGGTGAAGTAGTCATTGGTAGAGAGCCTCTAATTAACACGATGAGACAATACTATTAGATGCTGTAATGCTATGTCTAATATTAGACATACCTAACAAGCAACAGCTTCTCACAAGGAAAAGTTCAGAAAAACAGAAATCAGGGCATAATGGACCAGATTTTTAGTAGAGAGGTCTTCTGTGGATGTTAAACCTCTCCAAATACAGGCAATGTGTCCTTTACCCTCTGCACAAGCACCTGCAAAACATGATGAAATAAATACAATTCAGAAGGATTCTCTTTTCCTGGATTCTTATTTTTGTTGATTTTGGAAATGGTTCATTGCAATGTCATTAATTTGAAATTATCTTAAATCAGGGTGCTAGTATAACAAATAATCATGTATGACTATACTCCATCATGTGCTTGATTATATCCATTAACTCAGTTCCTATGACTCCTAGCTGCTAGGGCTGGGGATGGACAGTTGGAATGCATACTTGCTCATACCATCAGTGCTGGAGATGGCCTCAGTGAAAGCAATTATAGCATCAGTCCAGATCTGTTTCCCGGTGTGGATACAAACCAAGAGTTTGGAAGTCAATGAAGAGCCATGAAGTGAAAGAATTATAAACTGTCTTCATAGCAGAAAGCTTTCTGCAGAATTTTAACTCAGTAAGTAAAAAGCACAGTCCAGGTGCACAGCTAAATATTCCTGCTGCTATGAGAGCAGTAGCTGAAACATTATTAAACTTGTACTGCTAGTGCATCCCTAAGAAAATGAGCAGCTATATGATGTTTATGGTTTTCCTCCCCTTAACCGTGTTGTTATGCAGTCCTTCCCATTCATGTACAAGCTTCAAACCTTGAGCACAGCTTGCACAGATCCCAGTGCTCAGATGAAGTGATGCAATGAAATATTCTGTTGTGTAGATCTTTTTAACAAGATCATTGTCACAACTCCTGCCTTGTGCTTTTGTGCATGGAATCTTTGGAAGATGCCAGTTTTGGTAAACATATGAGACTAAATAGTATTAATTTTTCAATGATATTGCATTACATTGTCCAAAGCACAATGGATTGTCTGACAAGATTTGTGAATTTCAGACAGTTGTTAAGATAAATGCTGTAGCAGAGGGCACCAGTCATCTGTTGAGATTATTTTAGGTGTTTGTGAAGCAATTAGGATAAAAGTACCACTCCTCTCATGCACAGTGCATATTGATTTTTAAAGCTACGTTTATTCCAACCTGCATGAAAGATTTGAGATCATTAAAGAAATGGGTCCAAGCATCCACTCTGAGGAGGTGAAAATCATACTGCTTCTACCTGAACTGGTAGTAGCATGATGATACTTGAACTGGCAGCAGTATTTAACTTAACTTCACACTGTCAGTGAATCGCCTTTACACAGAAACTTCTGATGTTGTCTCAGATATAAACACAAATAAACCAGCTGTTGCTCTGCTTTCTGCTCTTTATGCCCTATGAACTTCTGCAGTTGATCTGGTTCTGCTAATACAGCAGGAGCTGAAGATTTCTTCTGCCTAAACTAGTGCATATCCTAATCAAAGGTATTACCTTATGAATAATTTCAGTTTCTGTTTCTAGGTTTATATTCATGTTTTGGCAAGTTTTCAGCAGCTTCACTGGAAGAATTAAGCCTGAGATATATTTGTTAATAGTAGTCAGTAATAGTAGTCAAAAATATTACTTTTAATGTTCCCAAAAGTGCCCTTTTTTGAGAAGTGGCAAAACTGAAGCTGTAGGAAGCGGTTCACTGGCATTCTCCCAATTATTATCTGAACATTTACACTGAATTATTAGTGTTTTAGGCAGGAGCCAAAGTCAGAAGGCTTGTGATCAGCCTCAGCTATTTCAGTTTCAAAATGAACAGGTAAAAAATTCTAGCACTGTTAAAATTCAAGGATTAAGGTTTCCTTAAGTCAAAGACAGTTAGGCTGCAAAGTTTTCCACTGGCTATCACGCACTGGGTAGGATACTCTACTCCCCACCTTTTTGTTTTTCTTCCCTCCATTTATATTATATTGTTTTGGACTGTTCTGGCTGAGAGTTGTCAGTTTTTATTTTGTTCCTGTCAAAGTAAGCTCTGAAGAAGTGATTCAGTTCACCCCGGTCCAGCAGAACAGCCTAAGGCATATGTGTCCCTCTGGTAGCTGGTATAAGATTGTTTTTAAAAAGAAAAGACTGAAAGCCTGACAAAAAATGCCACTGACCTACAGTAAAACAGTGAGATCTTTCAGTGACCTGCTTCATTGTATGAATAGGCTGCTGTGTTCTGTAGTAATTATAGTTTAAGGTCAGTGGTTTCATATTTGTTTATGCAGTGTCTTACTCAAACACACATAGCAATGGTGCTGTGTAGAAAGGTGGAAGAGATATGACATGTTGCCAGATTTAGATTTAGTTACAAAAACACCTTCTGTAGGCTGAGTGTACTGTGCTTGTAGCTACATGAGTTAAGAGAAATGGTGGGTTGGTTTATCTGGCATCAAAACATAAATTGAAGCAAACAATGTAGAAGTCATTAGAGAAGCAGAGAGCTGGGAGATGAACATCACTCTTGTCTCATATATATACATATATATACAACCACAGAGAGAGATCATTCCTTAGTGCATGGACAGGTATTTGGGCAGTGAAGGGGAAAAGACCTGGAAGATGAAAAGAGGTCATAACTTACAAAGTCTATTCCATGTACCTCAAAAACTAATTTCACACATTTTTCCAGAAAGTGACAGGCTGTCTTTGGGGCTTTAATTCCCTATTTCAGTGCCCTTTATCATCTGACCCATTTCTTTTCAGATCTATAAATATATCTAAAGAATTACCGCTCCCATTAAAGCTGATTTTGTTTAACTTGCTGGGATCCTAAACATTAAATTAGTTTTAGTTTTCTATCTGCAGTATATGAGTAATAGTCATATATTGTCCTACTTGAGCAGCTAAAGAGTGAAAAATCCACAAAAATGAGAGATGTTTCAAATCATATAAGTTCCAGAAACTGAAAGACAGATGGGAGAAAAGAGTATAGCTTAGGTATAAATTACTCCTTTGAAGGTGTTTCCACCTGTCGCTTTTGCTTAGAAATACACACCTTAGGATGCTTTCATTTTGATTATATAACTATTGAATAGTTGAATGGTTCTTACACTTTCTAATGCCAAAGCAAATGTCACAGGAAAGCAATTTAGAGAAATTCATCTTCGTAAGGCAAGCAAACTTTTCACCTTTCCTAATTGCAGCTTTGGTAATTCATTGTAGCTCTAGATTCTTTAACTTGTATTGCAAAAAGCCCTCCCTACACCTGCATGTTTTCAAAACATCTTTTGTTTGTGCGCTTTCAGCTTTAACTAGGTTTCATAGGAAATAGTCACAGAAATTAAAAAAAGGGTGAGAGAATTGTTGAAGATTTGTGTTTTGGTCTTCTGCCCCAAAACTGACTGTGCCTTCAGAAGTAAATATTTAAGGGATCTTGTATGGTCTTTACTGGTGTGAGTGTTGGGTTGTCTGGCCAGAGATAATATACTCAAGGGCATTCACCTGGATTTTTGGGACATTACAGCAATTCAGGGAAAGGCACACTAGCTCCTGACCTGCTCTACCATTGGCAGCCCAGCATTGCCTAAGGCCAGAATACCAACTGGGTGCTTGTGCATCTGTCGTGTAGCTTCTCCCTTATGGTGTGGGAGTGAACTGAATCCATACAGACTCTGTGGTATAGATAAATCATGTTTCTGTCATGATTTGTGGTGGTGAAAGAGAGCATCTAGGGGCGTGCAACAGCCTTCAGTAGACCCAAAACTCTTGCAGAAGTGAAGAACTGTAACTTTTAAAGTGCACTGGGGAAGGGCATGAACAAGAAAAAAGGAATATGAGCCACAAAGGAAGGAAAAATGTCTTGAGAGTTTATTCAGGATGATGACTTTTAGTGTAATGAATATTTCTAAGGCCTTGAAAGCAGTTACCAGACAACTCCATTCTCTGGGAAGAAGCAAAAGATATTAAATAAGAGAGACTTCTTACAGAAGAGTATATTAACAGAAAGATACTATCAATGAAACTGTTTTTATTGTCAGGCACTCTTCCCAGAGAAAGGGGTGGATCCCTATCCTTCCTGTAATAATAGAATTTGGTGGTTTCCATCCATCCCAGTTCTTTCCTCCACAGCAGTAAAATGCTTCCATGCTAAGTGTGGCTGAAAGTCAATGGTTACATGCACCCTTTTCTCTAATACTGAGTGGCAGATGTAAAAGGTGATTTTTTTTTTTATTTTTTTTTAGATGTCATTTAGGATCTGTGGAATTATCTGGAATTATCAAGTGTCTGAAAGTGACTATGAAAGTAGAGAGCTTCCTGTTTGTCATGGTTTAATCCCAGCTGGCAACCCAGAACCACGCAGCCACTCTCTCACTCCCCCCTTTCTCCCCCAGCTCTCAGAGGAATGGGGAGGAGAATCAAAAGAATGTGACTCCCACAGGCTGAGATAAGAACAGTCCAGTAACTAAAGTATAACACAAACCACTGCTGCTACCACCACCAGCAATAATCATAAGGGAAACAACAAGGGAAGAGAATACAACCACTCACCACCCTCTGACTGATACCCAGCCTGACCGCAGCAAGCGATCTAGCCCTTCCAGGTAACTGCCCTCAGTTTATATAATGGGCATGACATGCTGTGGTATGGAATACCTCTTTGGTAAGTTTGGGTCAGGTGTCCTGTCTCTGCTTCCTCCCAGCTTCCCCTGCTCCCTGTCAGAGCATGAGGCTCAGAAAGTCCTTGGTCAGACTAAACATTACGGAGCAGTGACTGAAAGCATCAGTGTTATCAGTGCTGTTCTCAGGCTGGAAGTCAAAACCACAGCACTTCCCCAGCTACTAAGAAGGAGAAAAATGACTGCTACTGCTGAACCCAGGACACTGTTTTTCATGTATTCTTATTTACAATTTTTTTTTAAATAATAGAAGACCTTATATAGAAGGGAAATTGGAGGATAAAGATGAAAAAGCCTTTATTCTCTTGTGTCATTGCACTTCCAAATCTGTTATTTATAAAAACCACAATTCAGGGATTAGTACAACAATGGTGTTAAAATATATAAAAGAAATAAAAACCCTTAATTTCATATTTCTTCAGTCTGAAATTGTCCTTGGATTGCAACTTGCATGTTACTTTTTGTGCTAAGTAAAAAACTGCCTTGTTGACATTGTTTTCACTTGAACTGCTAATGAGAATTTATGATGCTGTAAACTGAAATGATTTCTGGAAGTGCTGTTTCTCAAAGTTTCTTGCACGTCTATGTTGTTTTTTTTTTCTTTTTCTTTTAAGCCATTGGATCTTTTCTGGTTTCAGTTATGTAGGCATAAGATCAAACTAACTTCCCAATAAATAAATGCATTGAATTTGCATGTGTCTTTGCATAACATGATTCAGTGTAGCTCCTTTGTTTTATTTATGGTATAATCTGGAGAGTCTGGAATGAAAAATTAAATTAGAGCCTGAGTCTCTGTTTCTATAACATACCCTGAGTTTGGCCTTCTTCAGCACCTACTTTTACAAAAATGTGTGTTCAGTGATACATCAAGAGGCATATCTGTGCATTACCCTCTTATGGTAAGCAGCTTGTGTCATGGGTTCAGCAGTAGCAGTTGTTTTTTCTCCTTCTTGGTAGCTGGTGCAGCACTGTGTTTTTGATTTTGGGCCTGGGAGCAGCACTGATAACACCAGTGTTTATAGTTACTGCTTGGTAATGTTTTGGTCTGGCCAAGGACTTTCAGAGTCTCATGCTCTGCCAGGGAGGAGGGGGAGCCGGGAGGAAGCAGAGACAGGACACCTGACCCAAAGTGACCAAGGAGGTTATTCCATACCACAGCACGTCATGCACAGGAGGTGAAGACGGAGAGAGCAGAGACCCGGAAGGGTGGTGATGGTGGACTGGGGGTGCACAGCATGGTCAGGTTTTTGGTACTAGGGGGTTCGCTGCTGGGGGGTGCACTGGCTGGGTTGGTCTTGGTGAGCAGTTGTATTCTTTTTCCTTGTATTTCTCTTGTATTGTTATTGATGGTAGCAGCAGTGATTTGTGTTATACCTTAGTTACTAAACTGTTCTTATCTCAGCCTGTGCGAGTTGCATTTTTTTTTTTTTTTTTATTCTCCTCCCCATCCCCCTGGGACTGGGGGAAGAAAAAGAGGGGAGGGAGTGAGTGAGTGAGCAACTTTTGTGAGTTATTAGCCTGGGTGAGGCTTAAACCACGGCAGTTCGCAATAGCCATCTGTTCAAATCCCCTTTCCTTTTCAGTGTAGCCCATCTGAGACTAAATATTGATAGACAATATTTGCTCCTAAATAAAGACTAAAAGAGTAAATGAGAATGAATGTAAGCAATTAAATTTCCTAGACATTCATGTTATGTGTGCTTCTGTTAATATCATGGTGATAAAGAATGTTAAAAATCTGACAGATATAATCATTGTTTTAAAATTATATGAAGGATAAAAATTTTGGGTAGGCTAGCATAGGGATGATGAAAAAATAGTCCCAAAGAACTCATCTATATCCACAGACAGCATAATTGTTATGTTGTAGTCATTTGTGTAGCTGTAAGTAAAGTACCCTGCCTTGTGCTAGTCACCTCTAAGTGTGTTGCTGAGGGTAATATTTCCCAGGGTAAAATGGAAATTGTTTTGCTGATATTTTTAGTCGAAGAGCAACTTCTAAATAGCTCCCACCCAATGTGTCCATTATCAGAAGCTACTCTCTTTGGCAAGAATGGAGAAGGGTTAAGAAAAAGAAGTCTTTCTTTCCTGTCTGCTTGTTATCATCTTAGTCCATCTAACAGAAAGACAAATCTTTTTGAACTGCCATGGCTGTCCTGGCAATTGTTTTCTGAACCAATCTCAGGGCTAATCCAGTTGTCTATACAGAAACTGGAAGAGCACATCCTGCCCTTCACCCTGGTTGAGGGCCAGTCTGCCAGATGTGGGACTCCGTGGGTCTATCGATGATGCAGCAGAAGCATGACACATCACAGCAGTGTTTAAAGCAGCTCATTCAGGGACAGCAAGCCCTTAGCATAGCAGCGAGCATCTGAGGGAAAGCTGGAGAAACCTGTATAGAGTTTAAGATATATATATACTTAAAGCAGCTAGCCAGAATGAGCTCTAAGTACTGTGAATATGTTGCCATTGTGTGTTTTAAAGCTACTTGGATTTCTGTTTATCTTTGGCTCTAGGGTAGACATATGCGGAGACAATAGCTCCAACTGCATCTATCTCACTATTTTAAAGTAAACACATGGTAGAAAGAGAAAAAGAAGCAGTTCTTTGAGTTGGAACAATATATCTGGCTAGTTAGGAGCATTTGGTGAGGCTTCACATGCATTTCTCCTAGGTGAGTGTACTTTAGACACCAGAGGTTCAGATGGCTGCTGCCACATGTGGGTGGGAGGAGGACCCTGGTGTGTGTGAATTGCCCGAAGGATGCTGTGTGCCTCATGAAATCCTTCCATCTGCTGATTTGTGGCAGGAGGAAGCTACCACCTTTCTGTTGAACTCCATAACCCGCTGCTGTCTGTGAGCAGACCTGGTGCATGCTCTCTTGAGAGCTCAATGGTGCCTGCAACACCATGAAGATCTGAAGTTAAAATATAAGATAGGGAAGTGAGATATGAGCAAAATAAGGCTTGATTAGAGCCAGAGTATTAATTTAAGTCTTTAAATGGGGGAATTCTGTGGGTCAACTCCGAATCTTTGAGAAACGTGCTTATGAAAAACATCCCTTTGCGTAATGCTTCTCTGGCTCAAAAGAACAATTTGGGATTTTTTGCTACCTTTTCTTTTAAAAAGCCAGAAGTTGGCAAGTTCTGCAGCCTCCAGAAGCACCTTTTAGTGCAGATGAGGTCTGTGAAAAGAGAGAGCTTTTCTGCAGTTTTGTTGTGTTTAGACAGTGGCACTTTAGGGACATTTGCACTCAAAGTAAATTAAGAGACGGTGTGTTGGAGAGATGACTGAGGAGAGTACCTGCCATCACAGGCAGAGTAAAGCCCTTTTACTCCCTCCTTCTAAGAAGTTCTTCTGCCTTGCCTTTTTTTCTGTGGTTTCCCAGAGGCAGCTCCCTGCCCAGACTGGCTGCCCCAGTATAACAGGAATTAGCAGATCACCTTGTTCATCTGCTGTTTGGTATTAAATCTGTGGAGACCTTCTTTCCAGTGTCAGTCTGATAGACACTTCCAGCTCCCTCCTGCTTTGAGAAAGCTCCTTTCCCAAGCCAGTGGCTATACATTGCTGTGACCTTGATTTAGATAATTTACGGATTTACAGTCTCTTATCTCTGCCATATTTTCTCTGCTCCATGTTCAGCCACCCAAGGATCTCCAGTGTATTGAGTATTCTGACTTTCTGGGAAGTTAATTAAACTCCTAGCCTTAATGCTACTTTAATGTTTGCTGGCTTAATTTGATTTTTATGTATGTAGTTTTCTCCATCAAAATGCCAACATTTGCTGTAATTTAAGCACAGTAGTGCCTAATGCTTAGATTACCAAATGACTGCAGTATCTTAGATACTACGATATCACAGTGACAAGAAATGCTTCGGTGCTTGAATCATGTAAACAGTATTTCACATAACTGTGAAGGCATGGAATTGCATTTTTTTTTTACTATAAATCATAAAATCATAGAATAGTTAGGGTTGGAAAGGACCTTAACATCATCTAGATCCAAACCCCCTGCCATGGGCAGAGACACCTCACACTAAACATGCCATCCAAGGCTCTGGCCAACCCAGCCTTGAACACCGCCAGGGATGGAGCATTCACAACTTCCCTGGGCAACCCATTCCAGTGCCTCACCACCCTCACAGGAAAGAATTCCTTCCTAATATCCTATCTAAACTTCCCTTGTTTTCGTTTGAACCCGTTACCCCTTGTCCTATCACTACAGTCCCTAATGAAGTGTCCCTCCCCAGCATCCCTATAGGCCCCCTTCAGATACTGGAAGGTTGCTATGAGGTCACCACACAGCCTTCTCTTCTCCAGGCTGAACAGCCCCACCTTTCTCATCCTGTTTTCATACGGGAGGTGCTCCAGGCCCATGATCATCCTCGTGACCCTCCTTCAGATTTGTTCCATCAGTTCCATGTCCTTTTTATGTTGAGGACACCAGAACTGCACACAGTATTCCAAGTGAGGTCTCACAAGAGCAGAGCAGAAGGCAGAATCACCTCCCTTGACCTACTGGTCATACTCCTTTTGATGCAGCCCAGGATACGGTTGCCTTTCTGGGCTGCGAGCACACGCTGAAGCCAGCTCATGTTCATTTTCTCATCAACCAACACCCCCAAGTCCTTCTCCGCATGGCTGCTCTGAATCTCTTCTCTGCCCAACCTGTAGCTGTGCCTGGGATTTCTCTGACCCAGGTGTAGGACCTTGCACTTGTAATGGTTAACCTTCATCAGGTTGGCATCCGCTTACCTCACAAGCGTGTCAAGGTCCCTCTGGATGGCATTCCTTCCCTCCAAGATATCCACCAAACTATCAACTAGCAAATTTAAGAACAAACAAGGTATACTTTTTGTCCAGTCATAACTTGTGCTTTCACTTGGAGATCTCAAGACACTACTGAGGTTGAAGTTACATAATGAGCGCTGATCTGATACTTGTGCATTGTATAATATTTTGGATATAGAAATGTGTATTTCTGATATCTTATTTGCAGTGAAACACCTAATTGGAAAATGTAGAACATGTTCACAGCATTTTTGCTTGCTGGCTGGCTGTGAGTATTGCCTTTTTTAAAATGCCTTTTCAGCAGATTCCTGGCTAATAAGGGTAGGTGGTTTATGTCATTTTAGGAAAGTGAAGCATTGGAATTATATGACTGAAAATCGATATTGCCAGCTTTCATTTTCACTATTATTCTTTCATAATTAAGCAATAGATATAAGCTATGCTGATCTGTATGATTATAGCAAGCTTTCACACATACTGCAAAAAAAGAGTAGGCTGAAAAAGATTCCAGATATCCTTATCAAAGTATAAAATTAATCTTTCAGTTGCCTGTTTACCTTGAACTTCTTTTGAGCTTTCCATGTACTTTAGTTAAACCAGCGTTGCACTGCTGGGTAGTTTAAGAGTTGATGTAGGATGTAATTTTTTCCAGTCAATGTAACATTGGATTAAAGATGTTCCTGTGATCAGCAATAGCAAAGACATGAAATTTAGGTACCACTTCTTACAAGGATGAAAATGTCATCTATTTTTGCTAAACTTCTGCAAAAATATTAAACTTTCCTAAATCTTAAGCAAATTTATGGTTACACAGATGAATGAGACCAAATAAAGCCTTGAGAACAAGCCAGAAAGATACCAATTACCATTAATTTCAAAAGGAGTCTTGCGGGGTTAACAGCATACTTAAACTGAGTGTGCTGTGTCCTTCCCTTTGTGTGACCCAGCAGATGTGGGAAGTGTTGGAACACAGCAAGGCTGTGACCTCACTGGAGATGCGGGAGGGAGCTGAAAATGCTATAGATGGGAGCTAAAGTGAGGGAGGTGTGTATCATTTGTGTGTGTTGTGCAGATCTTGGGTGAATTGTGCATGGAAGCAAGCTGAAGGGGGCCAGGATGAAAAGGAAGTGATAAAAGTAGTGACCTAAACTGTGAAATATCTCACTTCCTTATTTAAAAAGAGATGTGCGAGTCATAGGGAGCCATAATTTTGTAAGCAGCTGCAGTGATTTCTGTAATGTGGAGAACTAATGATGAACAATGAGTCTAGCTTGGTTAGGACAGCAACACTGCATTGCAACACACTGTGCTGACTATGCTGAAAGTATAAAGCAATGGTCTGGAGTTTCAGAAGATTTTAATCTCCTAGATGATCTTTGGCAAATCATTTCACTTTGCACTGCTCCTGTTTCACCATCTGTAAGACAGGCGGGATAATAAAAAATGCTAATTGAAAGCTACTGATGATAGTTAGGTGACAGCATTATTTATCACATTAAACGCACATTCTATGCAATGTTGTCCGTGATTATGTACATAAATTGTTGTCAAAACTGCAGAAGGCCTTTTCTCCTCCTGCATAGATCCCCTCTGCCAGCTTTCTGCTCATCATAATTAGGATTGGGAGACAAATCTTCTCATCACTCTTTATATGAAAGATCTGCTACCACGTTACAGCATTACAATCAGACTTCTATGCTTATTCTTATCGATTTCATTTTTTTTTTTTGTTTCCATTATTGTAATGAATTCTCCATTTCATAATAACTGTGTCACAACTGTATAAATATTCAAATAGCAGTCTGTAAGGGTCCTTAAGTTATCATTCATATATGCTCCGAAGATGTAAGAACATGGAAAAAAAACCCACCCCTGTTGCGCCGTGTGACTAAAGCAGTATCTTTTTAAAGCTTTATGCTTCTTCTATGCAAAGTTCTAGTTATAAGTGTTTTGCTTACATTTTGATTAGTAGGATTCATAGTTCTATTTGTACTTGAGAAAGAAAGGTTTTGGATTATATTTTTCTTCCATCTGTTTACAAGGTGATTCTTTTATTTGCAAAATTATCTACAATTGGCTTTTAACTTTATTTGCTAAAATATAAAGGTCTGTGATCTTTCAGGCTATTAAACTGTTTTATTAAAACTTCCAAGTTGGACCAGCTGCTCTCCTGATAATCATTACATATCTAATTTGTCTGGTGGCAACTGATGTAATTCTGTGTTCTTGCCTGTAACAAAGATGTTATTAGTGTTAAAGTGTAATTTTTGAAGACCTGTTATGGGACCTTTCCCACAGTTCTTTTCATCTAAAAAGAATTAATAATAATGAAAATAATGTTCTTGAAGTACCAAGGAATACAATGACTACCAATTTTGTGGTGGACTTCCTTACAGTTTGTTCTGGTGCATTCTGTTCAGAAGTAAAAACCCCCAACTTGCCTTCCTTTCTGGAGAAAAAAAGTCCAAACCCTCAATTTTTTTCCTGGACCTGTGGAAATCACTTATGTAATTTCCAATGTTCCTCAAAGGTGTGTGTGTAAGGGTTTGAAACCATTAGGTTTTTATCTTCTTGATAAACCCATAAATTTAATCTCTCTCACAGAAAAAGTCACAGTCTATTTTAAATTTCTTCTGGTGTTGGCTGATTGTCATTCTCTCAGGAGAAAAAAGAGAATTCAGACCTGTACAGAACATTATAAAAGGTCTGTTTCCCTAGAGACTCTGTCTGCTATGAAATTGCAGTAGTTGTGCTTATTAAGCAGTATTGTGCAGAATATGATGTCTGCATTATGAACCCTCTGATTAATGGGATGTGAGATCCTGGGTCCAGGTTCTTAAAGGCATTGTGTTTCTTCAGTGAGCATTGTAGCACATACAGAATTGGGACAGTAGCAGGGCAATATTTTTTTTCAGGATGTTGTGACTTTTCCAGAAACTTCCTTCTCGTGCCAGTTCACCACACAAACTATGGAACTCTATATGATTCCATGAAACATTTAGGTACCAGCAAATTTATCGTCTTCTGATGAAACTCTCTTAAAGTGAAACACGTATGAAATGCACCAAAGGCCACATTTCCTGCAACTATGCTATTACTACTACTTTTATCATGTTTGCTGATATAGACAAAAGCACTTGCCAAAATACAGCATTTGCTTGTAGACAATTGCAGTTACAGAAACTATTGATCCCTGTGGTAATTTGTCAGTCTAAGATTTTTCCATTGCTCTTGGAAATCTCCTGGGAGATGTGAATCACTGTCTCTTCCTCTCTGGATATGGTTTTCCCAAGTTCCTTTTCTGATCCGGGACTAAGTTACTGACAGCAATGCTGTGTCTCTCAACATTATATATGTAATGAATTTAACACATGATGGATGCACTGAATCAGATACATTTTCAAATGTTTACTCTGATATTTATACCCATTCTTTTCTATTTATTACTTTGTAACTGTCTTAAAAGTAACTGACAAACCTTCCAGATGTTTAATTTGGAAAATAGAGGCTACTCAAAAGAAGCAGACTTAAACGGCAATGCTGAAATGTCAGACAGCAGTTGGAGATCCTCAGTCCCAATCTTTCATTTAGTGAGACCTTGCAAAGCTTGCTCAGATTGATGAAATAACAGCTTGAGACAAGGAGGTTTTTTATAGTCCTGTTTTACTTTGTCTCTCCCATATATAAAGGTGGTTAAAACCTCACACAGCATGTTGTGCAGAAATTAATTCATTTGATTTGTATTTAAAGCACCCAGTCAATCTGTTGCATGGTTTCATTTTTTTTGCATACTGCGCTATAGATTTTGGGCTTGGACTGTGCTAACATACCTCTGAGTTCAAGCATAAGATATTGCTCAAGTTCATCCATACCTATTGTCTGAACTGTAAACTCACAAGCTTTACCCCAGTAGCAGCCATGGAAACTATGATGAATTTGCAGTATGGGTATAACTCCAACTGCCTTACTGGCTATAACTTCACAAATAAACTAATCCTATGATTTTATGTCTCTGGTAGAATTTGTAGCTATGGCTGCTTGCATTCAATCGAAGAAATTACAAATAAGTTATAAGATCATTATAGACATGAGCAGTTACGCACATGTGAAACTGCTGGTTAACAGAGGCCCCTTGGCCTCTGAACAAACCACAGACCAAGTTCAAAGACCTGAAGGAGACAAAAGAGGGAAAGTCCCTGAAATAAAATCTCCATTATTACTGCCTTTTGCACAGAGAGCTTTTTTGGTGCTCTGATATCCTATGAAAGCTAACAGAGCAGTGGCTAACCTTTGGTTGAGATAGTGACCAGAGATAAATGTGAGTTGTGAGGAAGTAGAAGAAATTAATCTAAAAGTATCTTTAGGGACCCAAAAGGAAGGTAGAGGAAATGAACTGCCTTTATGCTTAACACTTAACCATTGCTGTGTATGTACAAAATGTTTCAAGTCGAGCTTGCTCCATCGGTCTGATACCACTGATCTGGAAGGGAAGAATTTTGTTACCCAGGCCTGAAGAACAAATAACTTCAGCAATTAAAATATACTAGAACCTAACCTTAGGTCTGATGCAGACACAGCATACTGGGTTACTATACCCTCTGACCCCTAACTGATCGTCCCCAAGGTTTCCTGCTTCTGATCCTTTCCAGCAACTTAGACTTGCCTTCTTGGAATCCATGATCAGATATCTCGCTTTCTTCTTCCTGAATTCTGGCCTTTCTGCTCTCTACTTATTCTCTGAGGCCCATAGGTAGAAAAAGACGGTGGTCTGCAGATTGATCTCTTCAAGGGTGTTTTATCACAAGGCACAAAGAAATGTGTGCCTTGTGAAAGTAGCCATCTCTTTGTCACATTGAGGGAGTGAATACATGTAGATAGCAGAAATGGATGCTCTATGTTAATCATATTTTATCATAAAATAACATCATGTTCAAGAAAGAGAAGAGCAACTTACGTGGTTTAGACTAATTTAAGGACAGCTCTTATTATGGCCAGACATGAAAGTTTTAATGCAACCGAAGACTAAGTTGTGTATTATTTTTTCTGTTTTCTGCCCTTGCTTCTTAGTTCATTTATTCAATACTCCACAATGCACATTTCTATTCTGCTTTTTTTTTTTTTTTTTTTTTTTTTGGAGCTAACAGCTTCATTTTCTGGTCTACAGTCTTGGCAAATACTGAGCTATTGTAATGGTTCTATTTATGCAGCTTCTACTTTGAAAAAGACCTGAAGCAGTTCCTTTCGTCTATTAAACTCAGGTATGTGCTCACAGTGTTCCTCCCATGTTTTGCATATAACAAGCATAAAATAGCTTCCTTATACATGTTTTCTCCCACTCCTGTGGTATGAAGTATTTGTGAAGTACTGGGTACTTATTATTTCTCCATCTAAGCTTTGAATTCACCTGGTCACAGAAACTCTACAGCCCTTGCTGCTGTTTCAGCATGAAGTCTTGCTTGTTTAAGAAAAATAAGGTCGGAAAGAATTCAATGAAATGCTTTATTCCTGTGAGAATTTGTTTGTCAACCCATGTACAGACCTGACTGATGTGGTGCAGTTCAGTAGGTAGGTACTACTACACTTAGGTTGATTCTTTTTTGAAACCTGATGAATTTCATTCTTTCCTCCCACCTCATAAACACCCCTTCAATGCACTCTCAAGGGTTCCGATGGTTAATTTTGGGTTCTCAGGAGCATCCATATACCAGGGAGTAGGATTCAATCTACCTGGTTTTGAATATCATCTAGACAATGGACAATGGGAAAATAAATGTAAATATATAAATAAGCACTTCTGATTCCTTCACTGGGAAAGATAAACCATGACATAAAAGAACCCATTTCTCTTCTATATATAGAAGGGAGATGCTTAAATGCAGCCATCTGCGCTGCTAATACCTAAATTAGGTGGTTGCATTTCAGTCCTTTTGTCAGCTCATATCCAATTTCATTAATAGCTTCTTGATTTGTAATAAAATGATTCCTAGTTACAATTTTCAAGTTTCTGCAGTGTTACCACCTTTTGTTTCTTTGTTTGAATTATCAAGATTTTTATTGAAAGTGCGTGTTTTCATACAGAAATTCCCCATGCACCAGGGAAAGGAGCAGGGCATACAATGCATCGGAAATTCCATTATTTGAAAAGAACTGGTGTATTTTCATTTTTTCATCAGCAAATGGACAATTTTCGTGAATTTGATGTCTTTCCTGAGTCTTCATTGTCTGAGAACTTAAAGCAGAAGAGCAAGGACAGGCAGAACAAAGACAGGCAGTGAAACCAACCACTGCAGAAATGAACATGGAGCTGTAATTAGATTTGAGATGCAGGGTCTTTTAATGCAACATCCCTGTTCCATGGTCATATCAGGTTATTTTGATACAAAAGAGTTTCTGGGAGTTTTGAAAATGATTGGCCAAAGCCAATTACTAGGAAACTCCAGCCCCATCATAAGAATTTTGCAGTTTTTCAATAGGACTGAAGAGTTTATTGTATTCATAACAGCTGCAAGCCTGTGGAATTTTTCTCAGATCCTAGATCCAGTTGCAGAGCAGGCTGGAAGGGCCTGGAGCTGTGAAATGAACAATTTCTTTTCTATTTGTCATTTAACACTTGCAAACAGTATCTCTAGGGACTTTAGCCTTCTGCAGTGACAGTCACCACTGCAGCTGCTTGAGTGCAATCTTTCACGTAGGGGATGATTCAGCTGTAAAATTACATTACTATGAAATTAGTTTGGTACTTAGCATTTAATATTCTTCTCTTTTGCTCTGCAATTAGCTTTTACTAATGCAATTTAATCTATTTGTAATATTTCTTGAAAATCATAGTAGACATGATTTGAAATGAAGCTTAATCTCTTGAACTTTTCCTTATGTTAATTTGAAATGCCAACAGGGCACCAACTGCTGTGAAAATTAATGAATGAGCTACGCCAGACTGTCTTCCATTTCATTTGAATGACTTCACACTTAGAGCATATGTGACAAACAGACTATTCTTCAACACTGCGGATAACACTGGTGCAAAAAGAATTTTGCTCTTTGGGGGGTTTTATGGACAGATTATGGGTCTGATTTCTTTGCAAGCACATTATGGGTTATGGCTCAGAGGAGAGGCAGCTCTCCAGAAAGATGTTTTGTCTTTTGAAGAAATAATTTTTTAAAGCAAGTGAAATATTATTAAACTAAAAACGTATACCACTCCTGTAGCATTTTTTGCTAACAGTACTTTGCTCCTCATTTAAAAAGATCTCAAACATGACACTCAGCTTTCTCAGGAGTGTGGACAATTTGTGTTACTTCTTAGACATTGAGCTGCAAAACCTGTATAAATCATCTGCTTATCTAAGGTGAAATAACTTATTCTGTGCTCAATAATTTTGATCAAAACTACAGACTGCATTTTTTCCTTGTCCTGAAGAACTGGGTAAATGGTTGGTCTTACCAGTTACAGAAGATCTCCTGTGCAACAAATTGAATTTTGGGAAAAAAAATAAGATAAAACTTCTTGACTTCTTAGAAATGCGTATGACCCAGAAGAAAATAAACACATGCAGACAAATTGTTTTCTTATGCAGTACCAGTCACATCATACCCATTAAAGCCCAATTGCGGGATCTGGGCTATTTTTGCATGATGATCAGAGGTGCTGTATTGAGTGCTTGAAAAACTCTGCTGTCATTCTCTGTTGAAATTCCTCTTGCAGTTCAGGAATTTGGCTTTTTTTGCTTTCAGATACACCCGGTACTTGATTTTATTCCAGCTGACAAAGTTTTGATATCTTTATTTAAGCACATGCTTGTATTTCACCAACACACACAAGCCTACTGCTTGCTGTGGCTAGTTTGTTGGCTCAGGTGGGAAATTCGTTTTTCAGTTTTTAACCGGATGTAGTAACTACATTTTTTTGTTCCACTGTTTGTAGTCTCTAACAACAGATGAAAATAAAATCAAAATGTATGATCAGTAAAACTGTGACAAAATGTTCATTCTTAAATAAATGATCAAATAAGCAATTTTACTTACATCCAGATTAAGTAACTGGCAACAAAACCAATAAATTAGTTTTTTGTTATGCATTGCTTTCTTATAATGAAAAGACTAATTGGATTTGAGCTTGGAAAAATGCCACTGCTGTGCTCTAAACAGTGACATAAAATGAAAGTATGGGGTAGATGTATTCTGCCTATGGTAATGCAAAGGATTCAAAGTTTCTTCTCTGACTTAGGCTTGATATTTAATGGGCGTAATGGTAATGTTGTGCAAATAGATACAATAGATACTCTGAACCCTTTTTAATGAAAACAAAATAATAGAATGGGTTAAAGGCATCTTTTAGAAATGGGACATGAAGAGGCTTGTCAAAAACAAGCCCAGCACAGAACGGAAATTGGAGATGGTCTCAGCTGGACATGGAGCTCCTCTGCCTTGGTCAAACCAGGGCAGATATATTTACTTTGCATCATGTAGGGAAGTAATCTCTGAGCATGCCTGTGCTGCATACAAGGATAGACAAGGTCATCTTTTGTGTTGATTTTCATCACTTTTCTACATAAGTGGCATCCTTGCTCTCTGCTTGTTGTCAGACAGCAGAGTGGTTTCAGAAATAATTTATGGGTATGATTTATACATCAAAATACCTGTCAAACTGAATGCTTAAAAAGTAAATTTTAGAAGTCTGGAGGGGGATGTATAAATGGGAAAATATTACATGTGATTTCAGGACTTCTTGTGCACAGAGGTTTTAAACTGGCATCTGACTTGTACCTCCTGGAAGAAACAATTGTGTAGATATTGTATACTGCAACCTCAGTATGCCAGAGTGCAGCAGTTAAGATTGACCAGCTCTAGGGAAAGATGTGTATGGCTTTATGTATTAAAACTGCACTAAGAATACTTCGACTGCTTAAAGCTGTTACTCTGTAGGGTACATGGATTGCCAATTCCCTCAAGTATACTTAATGTATAAATTAATAGACAACTAAATATCTTCCAAAAGTGTTGTGAATGAGATTTTATAAGATATTCATAATAGAAATTGTTAGGTCAAAAGTGGGAAGGGATTTAAAAACAGGTTAAACAATTTCACAGTTTTGGGATATCTTTGAAACATCTTTGTTTATTTTTACAAAATCTAGCTCAGGAAAGTCCATGACCTCAGATCATCAGGGCCTACATGTTAATACCATGTTATTAACATGTCAATAACTCTGTTATTATGTTATAGTGAACTAGGTTCACTGTTCTTTTTCTCATACTTTTCTTTCAGTGCCTGAAATCTGCTACTAATCCTCTTATTGTTGGTGTGGTTTTCCAAATGAATTGATTTGGGCTGATACAGTGTTTTTTAATTCATTTTTCCCTCACCAAAATTAAACATGTTTTGATTTTTTATTTTCTACATCTTTTTCAAGATAAAAATTCAAATATTGTATCTTAAAATGTCAGAATTAAATATTTCAATATTTCTTACTTTGTTGCTTAATATTTCTTTCAGCTACGTGCCTTGGACAGTTTCTCTGTAACTTCCTCAATAGTATGCTTGATCTGCACCTGAATTTATAAGCTATAAATCAATATAGATAACAAAAATATTTATGGCTTATAGTGTTTAAGAAGAATATAAACTGATAAATACTCCTGGTACAAAAACTACATTTCAGTATAGTCTGTATTGAAATTTATTTTGTAGTACCCTGCAAAAAAACCAACAACCAAACAAAAAAAACTACCAAAACCCAAAAAACTAAACCAACAAACTAATAAGAAAGGGATTGTCATCCCTTCAGCCGGTCAAAAGATGGGAGTTTTCAAGAGAGTGCTGGTCAAACATGACATTTTGATTGGTATCATGGCATGTTGTAGGTAGGGATCTGTCAACACTTTTTTTAGTAACCCTGGTGTTCAGGCAGTCACAGCTACCAGGTTGAAATTTCATCCTCAACCAGTGCTTGTTGTTTAAGTTCTCTAAGTTCCCAAAAATAGTTTAAGCTAGCTTGTTTCCAAAGTTAGAGCTGCCAAAGAACAACAATAAGAAATAATAGGTTTCTGGCTCCTACATGCATTGCTTTGTGCTCCTGCTCTGAATTTATCAACCTGCTATTTTATATAATGTTATTTTTTTATCTGTTATGTTTAAGACATGATATTTTGCATGAGAAAAGGGGCTCTGGTATTACTTTTATCCTGAGATTATCAGGGTGCTCAGAAGCACTTATGACTATTTTTCATGTTGATTAATTTTTAGGACACATTATCTGCTTTGTGTATGTGCAAGACTCATGAACCTAACTACAGGCAGAATAAACATCTCTGTTGTAAGAGAAAGACTGTCTCTTCATCTTAAATTATGAATCCATAAGAATGAAGCAAGGAATATTTTTGGTCTAGCAGAATATGAATAATGCATGTAGCACCATTATACACATCCTGCATGTTGTGGAACTAGAATGTACTGTTATGCTAATAAACATTCATAATGCTCAACATAGCCATTCTGAATATTTTATTGCCAAAAAAAATTGCGGTCCCAAGGACATTTAGAGATGTCTGTCTTATTACTATATCTAATTATTAAAACTTAAATTTATAGCTGCATTATTCCCTTTTCCATCTGACATGGGCAATTAGTCAAAATCTCTGGGTCTTGTAGGTTGTTTCTGTCATGCTGGTAAATGAGTTGCTTGTTTCTTATGCGCAATCCTACCTAATTAAAAACGCAACCCCCCCTGTTTTCCTGAACACAAGGAGAATCAAACAACAAGAGACACAAATCCCTTCTCATTCTCAGTTTCTTTCGAACTGTTTTGAACCCCAAATCTTTATCTGTCTTGTCAGTAGTGTTTTTACGGCCGCATGAGCAGCTTCCAAGCTGGTGTCTTAATTTTCTTTGTCTGCTCCTGCAGTTCCCTTCACTCCCACCCAAAATTGTCTGCTTTCAACATAATTTCTGACTACGTCAATATTCAGGAAAAGGCAGAGAAGACTCATGGTTCATTGTTTATCGCAGTCTTACCTTGTTCTCAGTGGTGCTCCTCTGTTTTTTGATGGGGAGCCTATGAAGGCTGAAAAATGTTATTGGAAACTGGCAGAGGAGCTCTGGCCCAACGTAGAACCACATGGTTAGCTTTGAGAAATATATGTGAGTTAGCTTGCTGATTTGTCTAATTAGGGTCAAAGAACTGCTAATTTGTGGATTTAAATGGCTTGGAGGCTCTATTTCAACCCTCACACATGGATAAATTTGACAGTGAAGAAAATTTAGGGGAGTTTGAAATTGGAATTTAATGAAGATGAGAGAAGCTAACTCTGCTGTCAAAAATCCCTTTGATAACAACAGAGGCTGTGGGAATTAAAAAAAAAAAAGGATCTCTCTTTTTACTGGCTTGTTAATAAAGAAAAATAGCATAATCTATTCTAGAAGGGGTGCAGGCTTTCTCCTTAAATGAAGTTATTGTAACCCAGTTATTGTAGCAACTCACCTTTTAATTTTGTTTTAAACCGTTAGTTCTGAGATTCTTAACTGCCTAATTATTACTTCATTGGTAAAGGGGTTGACGTTAAGAGGGCTATTTGTGTTGATTCAAAGGTTAGTTTCGTGGATAAGTCTCCTCGCTTTGATGCATATAAGAAGTGGAAAATGAGCCTTTTACCCTTACCAATATAAAAAATGTATGTATTTCTTTCATTCTATTGTTTCAGAAATTATTCTTATGATGGAACCATAACTTTTTAAGGACAAATGGGGATATTTGTCTATTTGCTTGTGTAGTAGAGGCCATGGCATTTTATCTTATGCTGAACCTGTTAAATTCAGCTATGTCATAATATATATTCTACAGAGGTTGTTAGCTTTGATTTGGAATCAGCATGATAAATTCAGCTGTTGCTTATGGTAGTATGCTCCAGAAATTAATAATCCACATAAATACGAATGTATGTCTTGTTTCTTAAATTTATTTATGCTAGTATCCAGGCTTTGGTCCCCAATTTGACTGTTAAACCAGTTCTTTGCATTCTTCTACCCATTTCTGATAGATCCATTTTCTACCACAACTCTTCTGAGACGGTGTTTGCATGGGGGACTGCTGAGGTTGCATTATGTCCCTGAGACAGTGAGGGATAACTGAAGGTTCAGCGTTAATTTGCTTTATGGTCACATGTAATTGCTTACCAAGCTGCTTGTCAACCTTGAAGGGCAATGTCATTAACTTCAGTGTAGATACAAATACTGACCAAGTTTTAGCTAGAATATTCATCTTGACATGAAATTATAAACATGCTCTTAGCTGAAATAATAACAACAAGGAAAGTACCACATGAAAAAATTAAAACCCAGAGGTTTACTTTTCTTAATTTCTCTAGTCATAGCCTCTTATGTAAAATCCTAGAACTCTGCCACAGCTCTTTAAGATTTAGGATAAGAATGGGGGTGTAACAATGACTTTCCCTTTTAATGTGGTGGTTAATTTTATTCTTTCTTTCTTTCATTTAGTTCACTCCTCTGCTTTCCTTTGTGATCCATACACAGTTTTCAAAAGTGTGTCCATACCAAGTTGGATGCATCACCCATAATTGGCCATGTCAAGCAAGACTGTTACTGATTTTGGCTTTTGTTCAGTGGCTATAACAGCCTTTACCAAAAAGCAAGTTTTCCAAGAGCATAATACAGGGTTTTTTATACTCAGGAGTAGCATTCTAATTTTATCATGTTTTGAGGTTCTGCCAGAACATCAGTGTTCTGGCATCAGATGAAGTAAGTCAGGGTCTTTAGGCTATTGTATTTGCTGTTTAGATTTTTTTGTGGAGGAGGATTTCAAAATGGGAAACCACATTAAATGTCACTTTTATGCGTGTTCAGACCAGTTATTGTTTAAGTCTGTAAGACCAGGTGTATTCCTGGCATATGACTTCTTAAAACATTTTCTTCTGGTTTTGCTGCTTTTTTCTTTAATGCTTACTTTTTTTTGTTTGCAGTCCTTAAAGCAAAGAAAACAAAGCTTGCACAATTGCACCTTTGGTCACTGCCTCTCTATTGCAGTTGCTGCTGAGCACTAACATATGCTTATATACTATCTCTCCTGTGATTTCTTTTACATACAGCTGCATAGAATTCAAAACTAACAAGGTTCTAATTAGAAAACTAAATTTCATCTTCTCTGTAAACTGCAATTTTTCCTAGTCAGGAGACAAATGCCTTATCTCCTTCTCCCTTAACTCTGTGGCTGCCTCTTTCCTCTTTATTTCTTCTGGTTTTGACATTTTGTTAAATATTTGTGTTTCTATTTTACTTGCAATTCAGAGCTGCCAATGATGGGCATGAAATATGGGCCAGCGCCAATTCCATCTGGTGGTGTCAAACGTCCTCAAGTGGTTCACATGCATGTTTCCAGTAAGAAGCTAGTTATTGGTGTCAAAAAGAAACATGATATTTACAGGCAAGTAAATGAGAGAAAAGTGCGACATTTTCCTGTATCCTGACCTGTCTCTAGATGACTTTCTCCTGCACTGCATACTATAATTCACTCTCTTCATTCCCTTGTTCCAGGAAGTGATTGATCACAGATGATGCTGAGAGAAAGGATGGCCCAGCACTTACTACTTTTAATGCAGAATCAGAAAACCCTTTTCTTTTAATCTCTTCATTCTTTCCTAGGTTAGACTTAAAAATATAAAACTTGCAGCAAAAAGCACATGAGAGATAGTTGGTTTGCATTTTTCTTTATTTCCAATGTGGAACAGCTTTTCCTGAAAATGTCTAATAGTTCTATGTTCTCAGTTTCTACACCTCTCAGCAAGTTTCCTAACAGCATGATAATTAAAGAAAGTAATGAGTGACAGTATGAGCAGGGTACTTACAAGTGTATTTACTGCAGTTTGCGGCAGTACTAGCTCATAATGAAATCTAAGTTTGATATTGATATAAAGAGAACTAATTCAGTAAGTTGCATTTAAAGATTTATGATAGTTTATGAAGCTGCAGAAGTCTTTTGTCACATGTTCAAGGCATACCTTGGAACAGACTGAAATGAAAAAAATCTTAAAAAAAGAGCCCACCCAAAAGGTCTCTATAAAAAATTAAATTAGATCTTAAAGGATATGAGGGCTTTGGACTGGTTGTTTGCATAGTGTTACCATCCTTAGTGCCTAAGTGAGTTCTTGGTCAATCAACCAGTAGGGCAGCATCTTAGAAGACATAGAAGAAATATTGGCTAATTGGAAAAGTCTACTAGCAGGTTTTTGTTGTAGTCAAAATATCATGTTCACTAACTACAGAGATCTCTGTTTATACATACTGGGCCTGGCCTTAGAGGTAGCAGAGTTTACAGTACAACTAGTGATTTCCAAGTTCTATCATCTCTTGGAAGCAAGAGACAAATTTTCTTGCCTATTCGCTGAAATGAATGTCAACCTCAGGCCATTCTTCTGGTCCTCACTTTGAAAGAATGTTAATTAGTTTCTAATTGCAGCAATCAGTCTCTACTCACAAAATTTCCCTGCTTGTCAGACAATAAAAGACTTGTATGTTGATGAGCTCCTTTGATACTGCTTAGAAGTTATACATTCAAGTCATAGAATCATAGAATAGTTAGGGTTGGAAAATCTCCTTTAAAATATGATTTCTGTTTGAAGGTAGAAAAAAAATATATATATTTTGTAAACCTACCTATGTAATTATATTTGGATAGCAGTCTCTTAAAAGAAGGCTCATTTTTTTTCTCATCAAATGAACATCTCTGGAAAATACTTTTTCTTGTAAGTTGATGTTTACCTGACAACCAAAACAAGGCTAAGAAGAGAAATACCTGAACCTAAAAGAGCAATTCTTTCAGATTTTTTAAATCTTTTTACTGAGGCATTTTTAAAGGGCAATAGAGACGAGAAATCAAAATGGTACCTTCTGTAAGGCCAGGGTCCCAGTATGCACACCTTCTATAAACATGGAGCGAAAGATATCTTAAAAAAATGTCCAAAGTACTGTCAACTCAGACAAGATGATAACTTTATGCAGAGGGAAGGGGAAATGTAAATCTGATAGTTTTTGTCTAAAGTGTTTAAAGCAAAAACTGCTGTGAGACATGGTGATTTCCAGTCAAGAGAATACACCCTGGGACATGAGATATCTCTTTGACATTCATTCAGAACTAATGCGTAGGAATGTGCAAACCTGAATTTAGAATTTGAACACACAAAGGATAGCGTGGGTTTTTGGATCCATGGATATCTTCGCCCCACTCCTATGTAGCCAGCTGTCTGTAAAGGGTCCCTGCCACAACAGTGCCACTATAGAACATAAACCTCTCTCTGCCTTTTGGTTTTCCTGGATTTGGTCAGATGTTGTCAGTCTTTATATTCCCTCCCAAAGCCTCTCTGCTTGCGCTTTTCTGAACCTCCCTTTCTTTTCCTTAGCGTAATGTATGGAGAATTTGTGAGAACTCTTTGAAACATCCCTGTTGTTTGTGTGCTTTATATTAAGCTCTTAGCTTTGTTTTGTTCCCTTGCATCTTTCCAGAAGGAATTTTTAAGGCACAAAAGGCTGTCTGGAGAGCCTGTCCTTGTATCTTTGAGTAACTGCAACATTTAAGATAGTGCGCAATGTGGAGTCATGCTGTGTGGTCTAGTGCACAATTAACATCTGTTGGGTACTTTATCCCCTTGGCTTTTTTCCAAGTCATGCTGAGAATGTGAGTACAGAATAAGTCAAACAATTTCTCCAAGTTTTTCAACTAGTTAATGGTGGCTTATGGAGCACTTGAGCAGTTATGTACATTTATGTAATGGGTGTTAACAAATGACTAGTAAAATGAACATTTGTGACTACTGCAGAATATCTCTCTAAATGTTTCCTACTAGGTCTGTGTATTAAAATTGCTGGACACTGGCATGTTTGCATTTGTCAGAGCGCCTAGTTCATTAGCAGGAATGAAAAATCAATATATTGAGAGGAAAGAAGGAGAACTGCATAATAATAACATAGATCCAAATGCTAATTTAAAAATGAGGGAGAATTTGCTGGGTTTAGTTTTCATTATGTTAATAAAATGTATCTCATCTATTTTGCTAACTTTTTGCATTCATTCAGCTTCACATAAAGCTCTTAGATGAATTTTCATGTTTCACCTATGTCTGAAAAAGCATGTTTTATTAGATAATATGTGTAACAACTCTTAAGTATTCTGTACAGAACTGGGAGTTGTCCTAATTGCTGCAGTAATCTCACTGTTAGCAGTAGCATTTTTTATAATTGTCACAGAATGAGTTCCTATAGCAGTTTATTTTTCTGGTTACTTCAAAGAGTATGAAATTGAGTTTTTTCAAATAGTAGAAAGAAACAATAATTGTGCTGCTGAGCATCAATTCAGTTGCCAGAGTTGCTGAATTACTTCAGTTCTTAAAAATATTTACTGTGCTGCTGTCTGTAAAATCACCGGGATTAGGCAGTGTTCCGGAGGATTGCTGTAAAATATGATCAGATGCTTTATTTTAAGGTTTTGTTTGTTTGTTTGTTTGTTTTTTCTTAAGACTAAAGAAACTTTCCTGACTGTGATAAGGTAATGTGGCACTGCACAGCTTTGTTAACAATATAGTAACAAAGATGTCTGTGGCATAAAATGCTGTCCCAGTGGCTAAAGAATCTGATTTTCAAAAACCAAGTAAATTGTATTTTCTCCATTTGCATTCACTTTGGGCAGAACTCTAGTTTTCAATACGCTCAGAAGTACCAAGCAGCCATTTTACCAGTGTAAATCCATTACTAGCAATCCTGAAATGGCCACTTGATCACTGCAGGCATCTGACTCTCTGTACCTGGTTCTCCTGCAACTCAAAGACATCCAAAACCTCATGCTACTCTAGCAGCATAACCCTGCTTCACCTTACGTGGCTCAAGTTTGAGTTTCTCTATTTAATGTGACCAGAGCCATCCCTTTGCAGTTTTCCATGCATGGGCAGGGGGAGCAAGAGAGGCTCCATTTACTGCTGGCAGGTCTGGCAGTCAGGGGGTCTTTGGGGCAAAGCATGGTCTGGCTCAAATCCCTACGCTGGGCTCTGGGTGCACAGGAGAGCTGGAGATCATGGGCTTCTTTCTCCTGCCCTCTAAGAAGGCAATGCAATGACAGTAATTACAGGCATCCTCAGGATGATCGTAAAGGCCTTATCTGAAATTTATGGTTCTCAGCAGCTTTGATGGGCTTTGAACTGGGCCCTTGGAGAGGTACTTTATGTTTGGGAAGAAATGGAGACTTAGAAATTCACACTGGTAGCTTTAAAGGATTTTAAATAGATAGTTTTCTTGGCCTAATCCTTTGATCATCTCTCCCTCTTTGCTGATCTTCAGTCACTTTTCATCAAATGGGTTTCACATCTTTGAGGCTTTCATAGGCTACCATTGGGCTACTTTCTGACTTGGTATTGCTTTTTATCTTCAGGGAATTTACCAATAGTGTTGCCAGCTGTCAGAGTTGTTTTAATCTGATGAATGCGTTGGCTGTGTGGGCTTTTTTGTTTTGGGTTTTTTTTTTGTTTGGTTGGTTTTTCTTGCTTGCTTTTAATTTTTTTTTTTATATTTTTGGGAGTGATATTTTATTTAAACCATAAATCCTACTAGCAGTAATCTCAATTTGCTTCTTGCATGTTTGCGTGTAGTCTTGAGACTTCATCTCAAGGTTGTAACTTCCAATTTCTCTTTGTAATCTCTAAACCAGTTTGAAATTCAAACATGTTAGTACATATGTGCTTCATTACAAAATGGACTTTCAGGATTTCATTAGCATCTGCTTTATTGCTTAGTGTCTTCTTCTGAAGCTAATTAAGTGTTACGTTGTTATGACTGTATCTTGTTTGTTCTTAGCAATATTGTAGGCTGTTACAGGAAATAAGTGAATGATATAAAGTATTGTGTTTTATTTAGATCTTCTGTACTCTTTTTTAATAATACTAATCACCACAGTGCTGAGATGTGTAAAATTCTAATTTACAGATACAGCAAGCTTATAACAACTCCAGAAAAATTTAGTAGTATCTGCAGATAGCCAGCATTTTGACACTTAGATCTGTAATGACTGGTATTTCCTAATGCTAAAACAAGAGAGAACATCAGCTGTTGTTCTTAATATATGCTGCATAGCATAATTATATTGTCTAGCTACATTACCTACCAAGAGCAGTGGCCTACATCTTTGAGCTTTATTGAATTATAAAAGATTGCATGGGAAGAGGCTATTTACCTATCTCAGCAATTACTGTAGCAGGCTGTACTAAGTTTAAAAGGATGACTTTGGGATGTGTTGAGTTCCCACTGAGATGGGTACTGAGTTCCTTGATGGGTGTATCACCCGGGTCTGGACTCAAATCACTCTGAAGTCACAGAGATATTTTCAGTTTACATCAGTGAGCGCACCCTGAGGTCAGCAAGTTCATTCTTCTTCCACAGAAGTAAAACTAACTCAGCTTCAACCTCACTGGTCTTCCTACGCCAGTGTCTCCTTAATCTCTCTTTAAAAGCCTTTAGGATTCAGGCAGTCTCTTCCAGTACTTCATTCTTCTTAAAGTCTGAGTTCAATTATAAAATTACGTCTCTTCCTAAACTTAAGTAACCTTCATTTTATTGAAGTTTCCTCACAAAGTTCATGTAATTTAGGATTCTGATTTTTCTTCTGAATGTCTTGGGATAACCCCATGTGGAGCTCCTGACTTTGTCCGTTTATCCTTAACATTGATCCTCCTTGTACCTTATTTCCACAAATTTTGAAATGGACGTAATAATGTTACCCTTACTATCAAGGTCTTCTGAGGATACATTCATAAAAGATTATGACTCTCTCTAATAAAACAAGAGGCTTGTAAGCATCTCAAGCAGTAAGAAAGATGGGCATGTAACCGTTACAAAATAGCAAGTTTAATTTGCATTTTACACACCCCTTATAAATGAAGTTATGTACATAAAATTATGGTATTGGCTTACTTATATCTTTGATATAAAATGTTTTACTATTTTTTGGGGCAATAGGTGAGAGCCAAGATCCCGCAGGATTTGAGTAGTTCTCACCCTGGACTGCAGAGGTCAGTGCCTGGCTGGAAGGGAGACTGCAGGTTTTACTCCTGGCATGCTGCTGAACCTCCTCCCTGCAACAAAGGACAGGGACGCTTGTTCCATGTTTGCTTTTATCTCCCAGAATGAAAACAGACATATACACTAGTGGATCCAAGATTCTTGGCTGAGAGGTACTGCTGAACTGCTTGGGCCTTAGGTTCCCTATTGCCTGTGCTCAGAGGTGTGAACACTGAGTGTTACATCTGTCCCTTGAAATCAGATGAAAGATTCTGCTCTGCACAGGTATGGATCTGGTTTTAAAACTGAGAATAAATGCAACATTTATGAAAGAAAAGAAATATAAATGAATTGAGCATAAGCCTTACCCATGTTACGAGAGGTTTATCAAACAGTCCCACTTTGTCATTCTTCAGCTTTTGCATGGTGCTGTGATGCAGTGAATTACCACATTTTCCTGTTTAGCTGAGGAGAGTGGAGTAACTGAGTATTTTACCAGTATTGTGTTTCTGGTGGTAAACACTGGACCTTTCTTTGGAAATCTGTGAAAACCTACAGTTGCTCAAAGGACCTTTAGTGTGCTGAACCATGTAGTTCCCTAATGAAATGTCAGGCCCAGAATAGGATGAGACCAATTGAGTGGTTGGAACAGTCTTTTTGAGTGGTTGCTCTGAGCTGAGAATTTGATTTAAGGACACTGGATGAAAAGCTTTTACATCAGCCTGCTATGTGTTGTAGACCCTATTCTGTGATTTCTAATTTTCACTTGCATCTTGCAATCCATGCTGCATTATCTGGCCATTCCTCAATGGTATGAAAGAACCAACGGAGCAACAGATGAACTGGGACAAAGAAGAATAATTTCAGAACTGCAGGAGCTGCTTGCTGACCGCTTGTATTGTCCTTTATGAAATGCTATCCTTGCTGGCATCTAAAGAACCAGCAGCAAAGACCAGTACTCTTTTGGCATGATAGTAAAAGAACAAGAGTGGAACAAAAGGAAGGATAGCAACATATACAATTCTTTGTTCCTTAGGAATACCACAAGGTAATTCCTCGCCTGAAAGACACAGAATTAGTGATTGCAGCACAACACTGGCTCTGGTTGAAAAGTCCTGTGTTCGCCGGATGCCAGAGAGCACATTATGGCACTCTCTAATATTTCTTTCAGTAAAGTACTGGTAATACAAGATCTTTGCAGTTTTCTTAAGCAGCTTTGATGCCACTCTCAGCACTGCCAAATTGTGCTTGGCACTTTCTATGGTGTGAAAATAGACATTCTTCTTCCGCTCTTCCATCTTAGAAATATTTTCTAAACATTTGAACAAATGTCAGCATATTGCTTAAAGGCTGACTTAAACGTAATTTAGCAGTTTTAAGTAGGTTGTTTTATTTGTGTCCAGGAATATTTGTCTTTAGCCTACTTGCTTAGGTAGAGACAGAGGCATCAGAGAAGCAAAATATAGAGGTACTTGATATTATTTTAAAATATTAAAAAAAACCTTGTAAGTTTGCCTCAAAATACCAAGAATAAAGCTGACAGATGGTAATTCATGACAGAAAGGTATATAGAACAGGTGGGATTGTTGGTTTCTAATTAAGGATGTATTCTGATTTGCTAGTGTCAGGTACTTTTAATGAATAATTCAAAGAAATTCAGAAAAAAAGTGTTCAGACATAGAATTTTCCACTTTTTCAATTGCAGTAGTTTGCTGCAGTTGAAGATATAGTTACACTTGGGATAAATAGTTCTTCCAAAACTGTCTCAGATATATTTCCTCTGTTGTCAGTTTTCCTGCTTAGCCTTCTTGAAGACCTCTGTTGATCAATGATTTTTGACAAAGTTGAGTTTTAAACCAAAGATTCTGAGATTATTAAAGCTTTCGGAGTGCCACCAGTGTCTGGAGTTATTCCTTATTTACAGGAAATTAATGACCAACGCACAGAGCAGCTTTTCTACCACCACTTGCACTATTCCTGCAATTCCCCAAGTTTGTGCTTTGCAGCCCTCTTGGGAAGTGGAGTGACCCCGGTGCTAGAACTGGCAGGCAGGCCTAGGTCACAATTTCTCATGTTCTCCTTCAAGGCAGCTTCTCTTCAGCTTTTCTGTAGTTGTAGAAGTGAGTGTAATTTCAGCTTCAAGTACTAGAAGAATATGTAGTTTACATATGCTCTACATAGTTCAAGTTGAGCTTTGAGGATCATGCTTTCATTGCCTTTACCCAGAAAAATTATGGTGTTCTTATTTATTTCTGTATATAGAACTGAACCTAGGCTTGACAGCTGTTTTCTATTCTTACTGGCATTTCCCAACAAGTACATCCCTCAAGTAACAACAGTGAGTTTTCTGAGTGGGATGCCAGACTGTTTTTGCCCTTGGGTGCAAACAGCAGCATTTAGAATCAAGTTGTCTCAGAGGTTTTAGGAACTTTCTACTTGTGCATTTATTCTGCAGAGTAGGCTCTACTCTCTTCCCTTGGCACTGGAAGGATGGTAGCAATGCAAAGGACAGAAAAAGGAGTAGTACAGCAGATTTCTGTTGCACCCCGACAGCTCACTGCTTGCCCACAGTGTTGTCTGAAGTTAGCATCACAATTTAAATGTGCCCCACAGCAACATTGTGTTATCTGGAGGTGTTGGAGCTTTTGATGGTGCAGGAATAAAGGAGAATCAAGCTCTTAATGAGTCTGAACATATGTCTTAATCCATTAGTCACTGTTTGAATTAACCCTGCCCTACTAAAATTAATCTTTTTAGACTCCTCTAGTCAATTGGGAGAGATAGGCAAGTCAAAACAACTGAATTATTCTCTGGAGAAACTCATCTCGCTTCACTGAGTGAATAGGAAGTTGTGGTATGACTCAGTAAGCTGAAGTTGGCTTTTCTGCCTGCTGCCGATCTCCCTCCCCAGCTCCTTTCTGCCCAGTTTGGTTCTTCCCCCTGCTGAGCAGCCACAATGTGTGCTCTGCTCTATAAAAGAAGCCATAGGAATATGCTTGTGGTTTGCTCCACAAAACTGGCATAGTTAATTTGTCTTAATTTTGTGAATGTGTACTTATTTGAGTAATAACAATTGGAAGCATTCTGATACCTGCCAAGCAGGTATAATTTTGCAGAACAAGCTGACAGACCAGAAATAGGCTTTTCAAGATATGAGGTGATGCATGTTTGAGACATTATGATTGTAAATGAACATCCAAAGTGAAAATTAGCAAGCTGGTCTAATTTATTAAACCTGTATCTAGATTTTGCACACACACCTGCTGTTCAATCAATTACTGCTAAGGTGTGTTCACTGTATTATCATAAAGTCAGTACACTGATTAATTCCAGTTTGCTCATTTGATGTAACATGAAACTTTATTGTAACATCTAGAACACAGCCAACCCGGTTGTGATTTCATTTTAGTTACTATATATCTAATGGTACAATTATACATACAATATAAGAACAAACAGCAGTTAGGAAGGAACACTCATCTTCATTTCCATATTCTGAAAATAACCAAGTACAAAAAGTATTTCAATTACTGAGCCCTGACTGCAGAAATTAATCATTTCCATTTTAGTGTATTTGATTTGTAACTGATTTGGTTTGCATCTTTTTTCTTTTATTCTCACTTTTCCACTAGATTACATCAGACTTCCAAGAGAAGTGTGTTTCATGATTACTTTTTGCATCTTTTTCTAAAGCATATTTGTTGGTGTTACCATTTATGTAAAGTAATTTTAGTTGGCAATTTTGTGATACTTGCCTACTGCAGATGTGATTTCAGATTAGTTTTTCAACTATTTCTCTCAGGAGGAAAAAAAAGATACCAAACCCCAAAGAAACCCCAACAAACCACAAAAACCCACCAAAACAACAAAAAACACTCAGACAAAACCCCACAAAGATTGTAATAATTCTTTGATTTCTTGAGTATATATTTGAGAGCCTCTTCCGTTATTTTACTAAATGTTGACAGCTTTGATCCTGTGCACCTGCAGCAAATCAAACTGCTTCAAATATTTCCTACTGGGATACCATGGATTGTATATTTATTGTCAAGCTTTTCTGTCTTTCCACTGTCCCATCTTGTAAGGGTTTGATGGAGTTCATCAGCACGAGGTGCAAACCTGCCTTCCTGCTGCTTTGCAAAGTAGTCTGCCTGTGTCTGTGCATACATGGCTCTGCAATGCCTTGGGTCCTCTTGCATTGCCTAACCTGACAGTTGGGATAGATCATCTCTGCTGGTGCTAATTTTTGTCAGGGGAGGTACCCTGTGACGGTTTGTGCCTGAGATATGACATGGCACTGCTGTGGAAAGGTTGCCTGAGGCAGTGGGCTGCAAAGTGAATCTTAGATTTGGAACTAAATTTTGCCTGGCTTAGGCTGCTTGCTTAAAAAAAAAAAAGCAGCCAAGAAAACCCACCCCAGTGGCAGATCTTGTAAAAGGAGATTTGAAGTATTGTTTTTCCTAAGGTATTGAATCTAAGAAGGTATGAATCTAAGAAGATTCCTTCCTATAGAGGCTTGATAAGGTCACGTCCACTACGCAGATTTCATCTTAAAACTGAAAGTAGTCATTTGCATATTTTGTAAAATTTTATGGCATATTCTTGGTTCATAATATTTCCCTAGGCTATTGCAAATTAAGTACTTGATGGCTGCACACTTGACTGTGGGGAGAGGTGTAAACTTAGTTAATATACCTGTATGAGACTCTCTTAAATGGAAAATAACAAGATAAGAATTCACAACAATATGGACTAGCCTTCTCCTGAGGGCTCCTATGGTGGCCAGAAGACTACTTCTCCATTTTGGCAGATTTTAGAAAGACTGAAACCGAGATCTGTATTTTCTTGCCAGACCGATTGAAGATTTCATGACTGGTACTGAGTTTTTCTGTGTCATATTTAATGTCACTGTATCTTGTTTAATTATGCTACAGATAATGGAGATAGAAATTAAACACTGCACAGAGATGTGTAAAGAAAACATCTTTTTGTACTAGTGACCAGTTCTGCAGTGTATGTATGCCTACCACAGTGATACCTTTTTGACGAGGGCAGCTTGAGTATCAGTATCCCCAAAATAAACAGTGATACTACCAAGCAATACTTCAGTTTAAAGTGAACTCAGTACTGCTGTAATTAGAAGTTCTGTAATCAATAAATAAATAGGTTTGCCATAAGATTAAGTTCTATTTGTGTAAAGGGATATCTACAGTGTAGTGCCTGTGGTTGATTATCTTCCAGATGCTCTGAGGAAACCCATAATCTCAAAATAAAAAAATACGAGTGTTTTTGCTGAAATGGAAAACACCAGTAATGAGTTAAAGTGGTACTAACTTTGAAAATCATAAAGAAACCATTAATTTTGTTTTTACTAAGTAAAGTGAAAGATCTTAGATCTAATTTTGAGCACTCTTTTGATTCTGTATGTATTTTAACATTTATCTTCTCCATTGTGAGCATCTGTATGCCATCCAGTGATATGAAAAACAATGAAGGTAAATGAGAGGACTTCTGTGATGATCAACATACAAGATGCCTTACAACTAAGCAGTAAATATAGGATTTTTTCCCTAAGATATCAGGAGACTTTCAATAGAACTGACAAGTCTGAAAATTGGAAAGTTTTCATGAATTAAGTAAATTACTTCAGAGTGAAATAATCATAATTGGAATTGTTCAGATTTCTAATTTTCCATATATTTGACTAGCTTATTGCTGTCACTGTAGTGATAATCAGAATACCAGAATTTAGGAAACAGTTAAGAATTGTGTTGTAATTTAGAAAAGCTCATTTGTAAGGGATATGCAGTTCTTCCACTGTCTGCTTTTTTGCTTCTAAAAACAATGGTAGATGAGAGCATCTGGTTGTTTCTTTGCAAATACATTTAACATAGTGCCTACATAAATATGATGGAGACTTATGGCCCTTGGAGTAAAACCCATGTAATTATTCCCTCCTGGCAAAAATGGGACTTTCTGTATAATTTTTCTTTTTGAGTTGTATCTCAAATATATTCTATTCTTTCAGTAATTTTAAACATTAATTTCTTATCATCATTCTTATATTTTCATAATTCTTCAGTGCTATTTACAGAATTTTTGCCCAGGTGCAAACAGCAGCCAATACTTTGGTCTCAGAGGGGGAGCATGAAAAAGAGATAAACCCCACTTAATATATATAGCTTGCTAGTTTAACAAGGTGATCAGGGTTTAAGGGACTGAGAATGTGGGAGAAAATTGAATACTGGTCCCTTCTGGGAGAGGGGAGAGTGGAGAGCATTCCAGCTACAAGACTATTGCATTGGAGCAGGCTGCAGCACTTCTGCTTGTGGCTGCTGTCAGTTCAGTCACTGTTTGGAGATGCCTCCTTCCCTGTGGGGCCTTTGATGACTCAGTCCAAGTTCTAGATTGCAGCCATAAACTTGTAAGTACTTAATTAGATCTGCCTGTATGCGAGAGATACTTAGGGTAACACCGGCGTCTGTGACTGAGGAACAGTCCTGATCTCCAAACACTCAAACCAGTGAGGTCGTGGTGTTTGATAGAGCTGGAAGTGGACAAACTTACCAAGTAGCTACCTTGATTCAAATTCATTTAACATTAAAAAAAAAAAAAATTCTTTCACTTTTTGCTGAAACAATATTAACTGAATAGCAGCTGAACACTGGTGACCTCTGCAGATCTCTCTTAATGTGGATTATCATCCCATTCATAGACACACATGCATCACAGTGTCACATACATTTCAATCCATCAGTAACTTTGTAGAAGCCTAAAAATGATTTTATCTTAAAGACTAATTTAGCGATAGAAGAGGGGTAAGGATGTTAGCCTGAGGCAATCTTGCATAAACTCTTATTCCTTAGTCAACTGAAGGCTAGTTTATAAACCCGGTGTCAATCTTGCATTGGTGATGGTGTAAATTGATGGTTCGGCAGGACTGCTGATAAGGTCCTATGCTTTTGCAGCAAAAGTATCTCAGTTATTCCTTGCTATTATTATTTCTTGTGGTTTTAACAAGAAAGTTTGCAAAAACGGAGTAGTGATTTCAAAATACTTTTCTGGCATTGTTTTCCCTTTTTTCTTATGGCTCCTTAGTTTCTTTTCACTATTAAATCTCCTTCTTCATTCATCCTGTGTCTCATGCACTGTCATGGAAGTGTCTTCTACGCTGTGCCTAAGCAGGGCAATGTAGCACTGTTTAAAGATACTGTAGCTCTGAAGAAACTAGCTCAAATAATGGGACATAGTGTTACACTTACTGTCATTTGTTGAATTCTGCTTCTCATTAGGACTCGTATAGAGCCAGCTCTGGTATTTTTGATTGATGCGGTGCTAAGCCAAGTAAAAATCCTCTTACTAGTTTGTGCAAGTAAGATGCAGCTATATGGGCATGTACAGCTGCACAGAAAGGAACATCTTTAAAAAAAAAAAAAAAAAACCAGGCCTTTTTTTCCCATTTTAGAACAATGTTATTTTAAAAGGAAAAGTCAAAAGAAATTAAAAAAGGAATAAGGGTCTAAGTAATCTGGTGGAGTTTACAAGGTGGACAAAGCTGTATTTAAAATAATATTGAAATGCTGTCATGGACATAAAATATCTATATCAGTCTGAAGCTAGAAAAGATATTTAACGGGGAAGAGAGCATAGCTTAAAATAAAGTGAAGCAGATATAAATGTGAGATGATATGGTATAAACTGAAGCAGATTGAACTGAGTAATTTAACTGAATTGCTAAGAATAGAGGAACATGACTTGCTGTCCTGCAGGGGTGTCATGAGGAGGAGAGGAGCTGGAAGAGGAAGAAAGCTTCCATTAATCCTTTTGAAAATGTGGATCAACTGAAAAGATTTAAACTGAAATAGATCTTGAATGAAGAAGAGATCTTCTACATTTTAGATACTGAAGTATTGTGGTCCTATTTAGCATGGTGTAATCCATGAGCTTCGGCTTTAGTTTACAAGGGCTATTGCCAAGCAGCAGCCAAGTAAGGTGTTCCCTGGTTGATCTACACCTGAGGTTTGTCAGTCTCCAGTTGCTTCTGATCTTCATAAAAACCTGAGTGTTGGTGACAGCGCTATCCCAGACACCATCTCCACTCTCAACACTTGTCCCTCTTTGCTCTTAGTTACTGTCTGTGGCATACACAAACATTTCTTTTCCCTTTTATGGCAGTGTATTTTTGATGACAAATATTTGTGTACTCCCTCCCTTGCAACAGTTTGTGTACTTTTTTCCTACAGCTCCTAGGGAAAAAGTAGGGCAATTTCTACCACCACCTGTTCTGTTTGTAGTGAGTTATCTCCCATAGCCTGTCCTGACTCCTCTTCATTCACCCTATCTGATTTACCTGTTAGGATTCCTTTAAGACTGGTGTGGCTATGCAGCAATAGAGCAGAGCATTTCTCTTATGAGCACTAAAGGATATTGATTTCCACCAGATGCTTCCAGTAGGTTTAGTCTGAGTGAACTGGGGCAGTTTGTCCTGCATGCAGCCACCCACATTTGCCAGCTGATGCAGGAAAGCATGTGATGGGAGTGCTGTGTTGCTTGTACTCCTTATTTTATCTGAGTGTCAAGGCACAAAGTTATCACCATCATTTAAATTAGTTTACTACAGTCAGTGCATTTTATTACATCACTTCGAAGGGTCAGAGATGTGGAACACATTAATTGGCACTTGTTGGGATGTGCAGGGCTTCTCAAGTTTATGAAGACTTTAAGAATCATTCAAAAAGTAATGCTATGACCTAAAACCTCTTTCAAATGACCAGTGAGCTTTAAAAAAAAAAGACGCCTTTCCATGTATAAAGTGATATTGGAGAAGGGGATAGAAAGATATTAAAAAAAAAAAGTGAAAATTATTCTTAAAAAAAGTGAAAATTGTTCTTCACTTCTGTTCATTGCAGTTACCAAAATCAGTATATGTGCAAATGTAGCACATCTCTTAAATCATTAGATCACAAACCTGCACAATGTCAATGTGTTGTCACTATCCTATTAAATTAAATTACTAACCAAGGTAACACTTAACTGCACATTTCACAGGGAACTGTGTTTTAATGTGTTGAGGACTCCTACTAAATATAGGAGTTGGCTAATATGATTTGAAGGCTTTACGCAGAAGAAATACTAGACAGAGGTACAGAAGGGTAGAAAAAAAAAAAGACATCTAGTCACTAGAGATATAATGTACTGAAATATTGGACTGGCATAATGAGAAATGTCCTACTAAATCCCTACCCAGTAGTTATCAAAGGCAGGTTGAACGGGTTATATTTGGATTTGGCACCTTCAAACACAAGGGGATAGGCAGACTTACAGGTAACTGACATTCTCTGTTGAGCTATGGGAAAAAATGTAATGGTGAACTCTGAATCTTATTTTTACTTAATGTTTCCTGATACTGTATTTATAAAAGGCAGGGACAGACTGTCAGCTCCTGAAGAAAACAGTGAAATACATTCAAACCCCCAGATATTTTAAAATTAAACCATATTTCAGTTCTAAAGCCTCATGAAATGCTCCACCTTGAGCAGTAATAGCCTCCCTGCTGGTCTGATTGACCAATATGGGAGTAGCTTATTATTTATTTTTTTTTTGTAAAAGCCCAGGTTATATTTCACAATCCCAATCCTCCTGCTAGTGCAGGAAGAAGGATGAGAGCATGAAGAACTCCTACTTTTATGAGTGTAAGTGGAGGAAAATAATCATCTAGTTCAGGTTGCTGCATGGACAGGTTAGTGGATGCACAGACCAAATTGCAATCCAGGCCAAAATAATCGTGTATAATACTGAATATTTTACTGATTAAAGTCTTGGACCTTAGAGCACTTCAGTATTATGCCAGTATGTTGCAATGCCTAAAGATGACACTTTATGTTTGGCATACTTAAATGGAAGCCCAGTACTACTGGCTAAAATTCAGCCTAATAATGGTGTTGTAAAGAGTTATGGTAGCTACATCAGACATGGTCGTTGTCAGATTTCTGGCCATTCAGATCAGAGCAGCTTCTGTGTCTGTGTCTAATATTAGCTATGCTACATTCAGTTCTCGGCTTCTATGCTCTCCCCAAGGAGAATATGCAAGTCAAATATCAAAATTTGATCCCTCTCAAGTTCTAGGGAAAAGAGGAAGGCAGGAGACAAAGTTGATGAAGGAAAAGTTTATTTTTAAGTAACAGAATATTTGTTACTTAAAAAAAAAGTATGAAAGTGCCATTGCTTTCTGGTTTTTGGCAAGAGGAAAGGCACCGTAAGATGGAATTGGTGTGTAGTCATGGTCTGTGGAGAATTAGTTAGTTGAAACAGATATGCAATTGGATGAAATATACTTTGTATCTTTTTATTTTTGTAATGCGCGATAGGAAACATTACCTAGCAATAGAACTACTGTAAGTACCATTTTATTTTTGTGTTTTGAAAATAATACAGTGTAGGCAATTCCTTGAAATGTGAATATCTTCTGTTTTAACAGGAAAATAATCCTATTCTTTTGCACTTGTACTGTTATATAACGCTAATGACTGATTAGGCTCTGAATCTTACAGCTTGAGAGCATCTTTATTTTTATGAGGTATTTTATGGTCATTTTGAATTAGGGTATAAAACATTTATTGTTTTGTAAAGAAAAGGAAGTGTCTATCTGAAAGACATGACATTATATTGAAGTTCAAAATACTTCTTGTTAAGATGTATTTTATAATTTATTTTATTAGGTGCAATGGTGATGGAGTTTTTTCTTCCATCACTGGGCAATGCTATGCTCATAGATTACCTATTCTTTAAGTAGGAATGGGACAACAATCCTCTGAAAATGGGACAACAATCCTCTGAAAATTAACAAGCACAATTAGGGTTTGAGTATGTTTGAGTCTGCATAGTCAGGTAGAATTCTGGCTCTAGAGGAATTTTGTCCTAAATAGTTCTGGAATGTTGTTCCTTACTACAAAATTTTCTGCACTAAAATTCACATGTTAAGAATCATAGAACCATGGAATCATTTGGGTTGGAAGGGACCTTAAAGGTAATCTAATTCCAAACCCACTGCCATGGGCAGAGACACCTTCCACTAGACCAGTTTGCTCAAAGCTCCATCCAATCTGGCCTTGAATACTTCCAGGGTTGGGGCTTCCACAGCTTTTCTAGGCAGAAACAGTACTCCTTTCAAACACGAAGTCTGTCTCTATGTCCCCATAGACAATGCGGTAAGTCTAACTAGTGATTTCAAATGGAGCTACTTGCAGCAATATGGTGCTAATTGACTTAGCAGGCAGTGCAGCACTAGACTCAACTTTCTCGGCTGTCATGACAGTGACCATCACAGAGGAAAATGTACTATGCCTGTATTCACTCCTAAAAATGTCTACATTTACCTTTGAACATAGAGAAGATGGAGTAGTTTCTTAGCTGACAGTGCACGGTTTAACCTAACTATCAAAAATATCTTATCAGAAGCTAATTTTATTTATTGTTGTTCCCTACAGAAATTAATTAGCCCCTGCTTGCTTCTTAATTTTTAGAGTGAAGGTGTCTTGTTCAGCTCATCCCTTCGGGGGCTGTATTTCACATTTTCCTTCATTGTCACTTTAAAGGTGATTGCATTTTTTCACATTCTTTCATGTTTTCTGTCCCTCTGTTTGCTAACTGCATTGATTTTCATAGTCATGACATTTCATGCTTTCTAAAAGATTCATGTTCACTACTCTCACCTCTAAATCAAAGTTTTTTAATACTTCAAGAGCACGTCAGTAAGAATGGCTGTAAAATTTGGTCACTTCATTGACAGCTGTCCCTTGCTTGATGCTGAAAGCTATTTGCACTCACGATTTCTGTCAGATATCGTAAGACTTTTTTTTTTTAGGACTGGAATTCACTGAGGTCAAAAGCAAACAATTTTTTCATTTCTGTAATTTTACTGGAAATCAAACTTGTAAAATGCTAAATGTAAGGGCATTCAAAGACTCATTTTGAAAGATCATGCATAGTTAGTTCATTGCTGCAATATGTGTTCACAATTTCACTGACCACGAGGCAAAAGCAGTATGATTGGAGTGTCCTGTGCAGATTTCTATCAGTCACTGTTTTCTAGCAGAGGTTATCAGGATTTCTAAAATTTAGCAATGTGAAAATGTAGGTTTAAGCATTTTTTTTTTTCTTCCTCTGAATTAGAGCTCAAGGAATTAGTTAGTTTGGTGTTCTAAAGCAGTCCCAAGCGCAGCCTTTCTGTCTAGAAAAGATGGGAGCCAGTGACAATCATACCAGGGTTGAGATCTGGTCTACTAGCTGCCAAGAAGGTAACGCTGGATTACAAGCAAGAATTCTTTGTACTTACTGTATTCCTTGCAGGCTCATCTCATTCATTAAGAATTGTTTTTAGCTGATATATTGCCTGAAACATCCATGTAGAACCATGACCACAATGAGGACAATAGCAAAACTGAATTTACAGTATTTTGTTGTAAATCTTTCCATGTAGCATGTGCGTTATTTTTAGGTATGTTTCAATTCAGTCTGGGTGGTTTAAATTTTCTTTTGTAGGAAGAGGACAGGAAAAATTTCAGTTTCTATCAAACAGCTGAATATAGCGCAGTTTTCATTGACATGCAAAATAAATGTTCATTGCCAAGTCTGGCACGTGTAGCTTGCTGTAATCATGATAAGAACACCATGTAGCAATATACTTTCATTATAATTTAATATGCTTCCATTATGGTGAAGCTGCATATTCCTACATGTAATTTACTTATTCTTGTTAAAATTATAATTATGTCATAATCTATATGCATTAGAGAAACACTGAAGGGGTTGAAATGAGACCGGAAAACTGTTGCACTGATCAGAAAAAGTGGGAAAGTCGGCTTGTATCTATACTCCTGACCAGAGAAATGGTGTCTTGTCTATTGGCCCATCAGTTGACTTAGGAGGTGGCAGGAAAACCTGCTTCTCTCTTCACTGGAGTCAAAGTTGGGTAGCTCTATGACGGGTTTTGGCATGCAACATGTGGAGAATCACAGCTTTGGACTGGAGGTTATTTCCAGAAGCGACTCTCAAGTTATAGGGAGAACTGTGTAGATTTGCGTAAATAAACTGTGCCTGTCAGCAGAATTGTTTGAAGTTGACTATCGCTTGGATATTACTGCCCCTTTGACTAGGTCTTTGGAATTAGATCTTCACTTTTTTTTTTAGTAAAGTAAAATATATCACTTTTAAACAGAAACCAAAGGGCTACCCCTGGTGACCTTGGGGGATTTTGTTCATGAGGGTGACCATTGAGAGACCATTATTAACAGGTGTTTGGAGTGATTTCTAGGGCTTTGTCTCACCCTAAACCTAGGGGATACATTGCAAGTCCATAAGAGGAAACAGCTTCAGCATTACTGATACAAATGGACAGGATGAGGTGTTAACAGAAGTCTCTCTTTCACAGACAGAGGTAACTGAGGCAGCAAATCTCACCATGTAGCTGTACAGGAAATCTGCGTCAGAGTCGTGACATGAAACACTGCTGCTTCCTTCATAGTGTCTTACTTCAGAGCCATCCAGAAAATACGTTACTAAAGATTTAAAAAATGAATAGAAGCATAAGCTTTTATGGTAAGATAATTTCAAGGACTGTTTTTTTGCCTAAAGAAAAGCAGATTGCTAGTAAGGTACCGTGGAATGATGGTCCTTCTGTTCAGTACTGAGTGAATCTTTTAGTATGAAGTATAGTCTTTTCCAGGAACTATACTGTCTCTTTGGCACATTCCACTTACGGAGAGTGTTAGGCTGGGTATATGAACTAATCTTTTTTCTAGACTTCATTTGCAGGCCATGGCTTCTATTATATTTAAGTACTTCTCCTTGAAGCTCTAAATCAAGGGCATTTTCAAAAGTGTGCATCTTCTATTAAATGTAATTACTTTAATCTGAATTTTATGCTAAAGGTGAGGCTGCTAAACAAGGGTGGCCACTAAATTAGAGTGTCTGCAGTTAAGAGCGTGAATAGTAAAAGTACCTCTATTAAATAAAGGATACTAGCTAATCAAGGAGGGATTATAACTGAAGCTGTGGAGAGTTTGTTTTGGATTGTTTATTATGCCAGTCCCCAAACCAGAAATCATCTCTCCATGCTTCCTCTCTTGTAAATGACCAATAAGACACATAATGTCTATATCCCCATGCACCTACAGATTCAGAGCCTAAAAATGTTTAATTCAATACTGTTACTTGCTTATATGTTCTTATTTTTCATTCAGTACAAAATGCTTTTAAAAGAGGATGCTTACAATTATCAATTGGAAGGATTCAGGAATATAAAGCCAAGAATTACTTTTGTGCTATAGAACTGTTTATTTATCTTTCTGACAATATTTTTTGATTCTTTCCATTTGTGGTCTGTCAGATTAACATGTCTTCCCAGTGTTCATAGGGCAGCTTGCCATGCAGATCTTCCGAATAACCTTTTCTTCTTGGATATTCTTTATCACGTCAGATTTCTGAACCCGGTCTATGCTGTCTTTCATGCCTTGCCAGAACTTCGATTCACTGGTTTCAGTCCCTCCAAATGCTTCTGGGTGTTTATTTTACCTATTAAATCACAATCCTTCTGTCGCTGATTTAGAAGTGAAATAGGTACAGTTCTTCTTGACTCCCTTCTATTGGATCACAACAATTTCTACCCAGTATTGCAGTCATTATTCAGCCAATACAACACCCACATGCATCAAATTCCAGAGATGAACTGCACATGCAGGAACTGGAGGATTTGTTGCATTGTCTAGTGCATCATTGAAGGAAAATTTATCTCAAAGTCTTGATAACTAAATTATCTGTTTTAATAGAATGCTCACTTTTTCATTAGTAGACTTAATGGGAAAATATAATGTGTTCTTACTGGGTTAAAATGTCACCAGAATACAGGATTCCAACTCTATTTTCTATATTGACAGTTAAAACTAGCATCAGGTAAAAAAAAAAAATAGTTGAAATAGGCTGAGTTTTCTTTGTGTGCTTAAAGGAAGCAGATAAAAGCAGTTTCATGCAGGAAACAGATCAGGTAAATACCATCTTTTCCATATTTATGCTTTTTGAGAAACTGGAACAATTTCCCTTTCTATTTTTAGGGAGTCATTCTCAGATTTAATAATGACTGAGCCACCTCTGTGAAATATTTTTTAGCACTCAGAAGTCATCTGAAGTGGTTTATTTTCTTCACTGTTGTTTCCCTCATCTCACCCATCTGTTTCTCTCTGTCAAAGCTTTTCAAAGAAAGTATGTCCTGGGTTCAGCAGTAGCAGTCATTTTTCTCCTTAGTAGCTGGGGCAGTGCTGTGGTTTTGACTTTAGGCCTGGGAACAGCACTGATAACACCGATATTTTTAGTTGCTGCTCAGTAATGTTTACTATGACCAAGGACTTTCTGAGTCTCATGCTGTGCCAGGGAGGAGGGGAAGCCGGGAGGAAGCAGAGACAGGACACCTGACCCAAACTGACCAAAGAGGTTATTCCATACCACAGCACGTCATGCCCAGGATGTAAAAACTGGGGGCAGGGACCCGGAAGAGTGGGTTCACTGGTTGGTCGGGCTGGGTATTGGTCAGTGGGAGGTAGGTGGTTGTATTCTCTTCCCTTGTTGTTTCCCTTATTATTATTAATGATGGTAGCAGTAGTGGTTTGTGTTATACCTTAGTTACTGGACTGTTCTTTTCTCAGCCCATGGGGGTTGCATTCTTTCAATTCTCCTCCCCATCCCTCTGGGAGCAGGGGGAGGAAGGGGTGGTGGGGGGAACTAACAGACTCTGTGGCTGATTTATGGCTGGGCTTAAACCACAACAGTTCGTCAGCATGCAGACTGCTCTGCCACAGGCTTGATTTCTGTAAAAACTGTGTTGGGAGACACTAAGCTAAAGGAAGAGAACTCTTTTGATTCATTCTTGGGATTAGAGTTTATCTTGAGGATTTTGCTTCAAGGCCTAGCATGACAATTTCTGAACAATTCCTTACTCTCTCATTCTCTTTATATGCAAAATATCCTGTGTAATGTAAGTGCCATAAAAGAAAACAAAACCAGTCTTAATAGCCACTTTTAAATTCCACTTAATATACAATGACATAACCCATAGTGATGCTCATCCACATTGATAGTGGGGAACCAATTCTTCAAAATAAGATATTGTTTTTATTTTTTTCTGGTGCATTTTTTTTTTTTTTAATGGAAGGAGTAAAACCAGTCATCTAGCCAACCAACTAGTCTTTGTTTTCATTCAGTACCTGTATGGTTTATTAATCCGTTATTTGGATTTGTAGATGGAACTAAACACCTTTACATGATGTCATACTTTCTGTACAATATTTACTTTTCAATGACTATTCAGAGGATGTTGTAAGGCAAAAGCTAGGAGTTTACTCTTGCATGTAAATTCAGGAAAGCAAAATTTGCATTGTATGCTGGAGTACACTTATTTATTAGCTTGTTCTTTTTCTTTGGTGAGAAGCTAGTATCTCACGTTCCAGTAGTTGTTCTTTCCAAGATTTATGACTCTTCCCTGGTTTTCAAATGGTTTTAATTTGCATTTAGAAAACAAAAGTGACCACTAAGCCATAAAAACAGTGACAGATATGTGACCATAAGAATATGAATGGCACTTACAAAAGCTAGAAAATGAAAAGTTAAGGTTGAAGTTCACTTAGTAAATTTGAAAGTGATGGATGTATCCAGAAATGCATAATTTAGATGGAATCTTAGAATCATAGAATCTTAGAATCATAGAATCATAGAATAGTTAGGGTTGGGAGAAGGCTGTGTGGAGACCTAATAGCCTCCTTCCAGTATCTGTAGGGAACCTATAGGAATGCTGGGGAGGGACTCTTCATGAGGGACTGTAATGAGAGGACAAGGGGTAACGGGTTCAAACTTAAACAGGGGAAGTTTAGATTGTATATGAGGAAGAAATTCTTTCCTGTGAGGGTGGTGAGGCGCTGGAATGGGTTGCCCAAGGAAGTTGTGAATGCTCCATTGCTGGCAGTGTTCAAGGCCAGGCTGGACAGAGCCTTGGGTGGCATGGTTTAATGTGAGGTGTCCCTGCCCATGGCAGGGGGGTTTGGGACTTGATGATCTTATGAATCTTAATCTTCAAATAGTCATTGTTCTAGCAGCTGAAAAAATCTATTCAGATCTAACATACGGAGCAACAGTGTTTCTTAGATACTTATGTTTCAGCTTCTCTGCATACTCCCAAGCATTCTGACCTGCACCGCTAGGAAGTTTGCTGCCATCTGAGATCCATTTCAGTTGGAGCTGAGCCTAATTTTAGTGGCTTGCTGAATGTGCAGTTGGTTTGAATTTTGAATGAAAATTGATTGATTTTTAGATATGAGTTTTAATCAATTTAGTTTTGGTGGTTTCTTTCAGATGAAGTGAAAACTTTCGAAGCAACACTGGTTATACAATGATGAGAGTAATATCTCTTCTGAGTTCCTTCTTATCTCAGTGGCAATACTGGGACAGCCTACACAAATGGTTATGTCCCTTGAAATCCCAGAGTAGGGATCTGTTCAGTGTCCTGCAACTCTCTGTAATGCCAGGTGGTAGTCTCAGCACTGGGATATAATGCAAAAGAGTCTCGAAACAGTACCTACTGCAGTGCATTTTCTTGAAGAAAATAAAATCTCTCTTGAAACTAGTAACAGGTTTGCCTATTTACTCTTGTACTTCCTTGCCCAACAAATTAAATTTGTTTGGCTTTTCTGATTTTTTGCTTGTTAAAAGATAGAAAGACACTCTGAACATTTTCCTGGCAAATATAATTAGTACTAACTAAATGAATAAATAAATCCTCAGCTGCCATTACCCAAAGTAATTTCATTAAAGTTCACTAGTTTAACATAATCTAAGAAATACTTTATGGATTTTTGCTTCTGTTTATTAAGATAAGAAAAATGGCAATAAAATCTAGTACTAAAAAAAAGGTGAAGGATCCGGCTGATATCAGTCTGAATTAATGGAAAGATTCCTTTGAGAACTGTTTCAATGAGGTCATTACAAAGGAGTGAGACTGAGGTCTCCTTGTAAAGCCCTGATACAAGGCCAGTTGACACTAGTGATTAAATTTCTGTTTATTTTAAGCAGGAGTTGACTCAAACTTAAGTTTCTGCTGCAGGATGCGAAGCCTGAGACCCACAAAGGCACTTTGCCTTGATCACATTTCACATTGGAACACCAGAGCATTTCGCAGGCGAACAGAGCTGGATCCACAAATCTGGAGGCAACCATTTGATGCACCTCCAACAAAGTCACTTTGGGACTACTGTGCACAAAGCAGCAAATCCAAAGACATTAGGATGCCTTGGGGGTTGTCTGGGCCCTTTGTGGTCTCCTATTAAGTCCTAGTTAATCGAAAAAATATGCAGATGCTTTTGTAGAGTTTAACCTGCCTCCAGCCTTAACCTGCCAAATGTACTGGAATTAGTATTTTACCAGCCATTAAAACAAGACAGAGACTTACCTTACGGTGATGTGGGTTATATTTTTCTGCTTAATCACTGGATGCAACAACATCCACAAATATCAGCCATATTAACTGCCATTGGAGCCTGCAATGAGAAAGTAACATAGTAAGAGATTTCCACAGGTGTGACTCTAAAGGATATGACCTGCAAATTATCAGTTACATTGAACAACATTTATTTCAAGCCATGCTATTGTGTCTTCTCCTGCCAGTCTGGAGATGTGTGACAGTATAACTCCCCTATTCAAATTTTGCGAAGTGCTTATGTTTGAGAGGCTGGGGATATTTGCGGTCCCTGAAGTGGTTCACAGATCAGCATTTTATATTGATAATGTTTTAATGTTTGCATTCAATGTATTATTTTATTATTTTTTTTTATTAGTTGCAACTGCTCAGTTGTAAAAGATATGATTGTTTTAAGTATTTTAGCTGAGAACTTACTTGCTTTAGGTTTTAATGAGAATTTTCCTGAAGTAAATGACAGTTCAGTCCAAGAAAGAGCACTGGCATCTGGATCCTAATTAAAACTTCTCAATCAGGGAAAGACTCATGTCAGCATAGTAGTATATTATGGTTCTCAAATATGATCAGGTTATTTAGGACTGCTCTGATTGACTAGGAAGGGATTCCTAATTCAGCACCTTTGATTTTTCAAATTCCTTGTTGCTGAAAGAAAATATTTGTTGCATATAAACATCAATCATACAATGTTGCTTTAAATAAGTTAAGATCTTCGCTGATATGTTTACTTCTTGTAATGGTTTTCTAGTTTGTATCTTCTTATTAAAATGCCTTTATTTTATTGCCAAGTATTTACTGATTTCATATCAAAATTGCAGAGATCACATTTTTGTTCCCCTGATTATCAGTTTAAGTAATTCAACATACCCAGGATAAAGTGATGTGAAAAAGCTTTTGTTTTCCTTTACCTCTTCTACCTTTAGAACTTACAGCCTATTAATCAGTTTAGTGCATAAGTAGAAGTGATGTGAATACCTAGGAACATCACTGCCTATTTTTAATATGTATTATTGAATATTTTCTTATTTATTTAAAATTATGGTTTATGATGTGAGAGAGAACCTGTAACATAATTAATTTTCCACGAGATGTTTAAGTGGTCAAATCACCTACTAAATTTATCTTGTAAGGTAAATAATAGGTCTAGCCAATCAGCCCTGCCCCTCCACCCTTCTTTTCCCTTTTTGTAACACCTCTTTAGTTTTGGCATATTTCTCTCATTCTGGCATCTGTGTAGTGCTGTTGCAAAGCAAACCTGGATTTTGTGGGACTCATGTTTACAAGCTTTTCATGTTTTGTCAGTCAAATTAAAATCATTGTGTGAGGCTGTCGTGGTTTAAGCCATAAATTTCACTTCTCCCTCTCTCCCCCCCCCCCCCCCCCCCCCCCCGATGGATAGAGGCTTCATGTAGTTGGCTTCCTGTTTCTCTTTTGGACATAGTTATATATTCTGCAATAAATAGGAACCAATGCAAAAAAAAAAAACAACTGCATTTAATCTCTCTAGTATTGTTTTGCTAACTCCATCTTGTTGAAAGAAACAGAAATCCCTTCTCTTGGCAAATAAGTTTTTATAAATGAGGCTATGTTTCTTTGTCTCATTATTTCCTTACTGGACCAAAATAAAGACATAAATTATGATGTTGGGGAATAGTAAATCATAGAATCATAGGATAGTTAGGGTTGGAAAGAACCTTAAGATCATCTTGTTCCAACCCACGTGCCATAGGCAGGGACACCTCAACATAGACCATGTTGCTCTAATCTTTTTCCAACCCGGCCTTGAACACTGCCAGGGATGGAGCATTCACAACTTCGTTGAGCGACCAATTCCAGTGCCTCACCACCCTTACAGTAAAGAACTTCTTCCTTGTATCCAACCTGAACTTCCTCTGTTTTAGTTTGAACCCACTATCCCTTGTCCTGTCACTACGGTCCCTGCTGGAGAGTCCTTCTCTAGCATCTTCATAAGCCCCCCTTCAGATATTATGATTTATCTTGTGCTTTGGTTTTCTTTGGCAGGTGGACAGAAATGGATTGAGTAGCAGATTTGGTGAGAAAAACAGCCTTATTGTACAAAAGGACTGGAGTTCAACTTTGTGCTATCCTTGTTCTTTCTCACCCCAGAATTCTCAATGTCTGTCCAAAGATGCTTTGCAGATTGTTCAGCAAAAACGTGCTCCTGCATTTGTCAAGTTCATTCCTTCATCTAATGTTTCTTGGGAAGTGGCAAATACCAGTTCGAGTGATCACTGCTTCTATTTCCTAATGTACAGTGTGGCTGGCTTAAATCAACTGACACAAACCCACACAGGGAAATAATATAGCATCCACTTGGCTCTGCTCTGTGCTTTCTGGCAGTCCTGACCCATCTCCGCATGAAGTGGCCTAACTCTGTGTGCTGTTCCCCTCAGTCATGCACTCATAGCATGTCTGAGCTGTTCTGTGTTGTAGGGAAACAGAATCATCGAATAGTTAGGATTGGAAAGGACCTTAAGATCATCTAGTTCCAACACCCCTGCCATGGGCAGGGACACATCCCACTAAACCATGCCATCCAAGGCTCTGTCCAACCTAGCCTTGAACTCCACCAGCGATGGAGCATTCACAGCTTCCCCAAGCAACCCATTCCAGTGCCTCACCACCCTTACAGTAAAGTATTTCTTCCTTATACTACTTATTCTACCTGGACTTGTGCAAAGCATTTGGCACTGCCCCACATGACATCCTTGTATCTAAGTTGGAGAGACATCAACTTGATAGATGGACAACTTGGTGGATAAAGAACTGGCTGGATGGCCACACGCAAAGAGTTGTGGTCAATGGCTCAATGTCCAGCTGGAGACCAGTAACAAATGTTGTCCCTCAGGGATCAGTGTTGGGACCGGTCTTGCTCAATATCTTTGTTACTGACATGGACAGTGGGATTGAGTGTGCCCTCGGCAAGTTTGCCGATGACACCAAGCTGTGTGGTTCGGTTGATACGTTGGAGGGAAGGGATGCCATCCAGAGGGACCTTGACACGCTTGTGAGGTGGGCTGATGCCAACCTGATGAAGTTTAACCATGCCAAGTGCAAGATACTACAGCTGGGTGGGAGCAATCCCAGGCACAGCTACAGGCTGGGCAGAGAAGAAAATCAGAGCAGCCCTGTGGAGAAGGACTTGGGGGTGTTGGTTGATGAGAAAATGAACATGAGCCGGCTTTAGTGTGCGCTTGCAGCCCAGAAAGCCAACCGTATCCTGGGCTGCATCAAAAGCAGAGTGACCAGCAGGTCGAGGGAGGTGATTCTGCCCCTCTGCTCTGCTCTTGTGAGACCTCACTTGGTGTATTGTGTGCAGTTCTGGTGTCCTCATCATAAAAAGGACATAGAGCTGTTGGAAGAAGTGCAGAGGAGGGCCACGAGGATGATGAGGGGACTGGAGCACCTTCCTTATGATGATAGGCTGAGAAAGTTAGGGCTGTTCAGCCTGGATTAGAGAAGGCTGCGTGGAGACCTCCTAGCAGCCTTCCAGTATCTGAAGGGAGCCTATAGGGATGCTGGAGAGAGACTCTTCATTAGGGAATTGTAATGATAGGACAAGGGGTAACAGGTTCAAGCTTAAACAGGGGAAGTTTAGATAGGATATGAGGAAGAAATTCTTTCCTGTGAGGGTGGTGAGGCACTCGAATGGGTTGCCCAAGGAAGCTCTGAATGCTCCATCGCTGGTGGAGTTCAAGGCTAGGTTGGACAGAGCCTTGCGTGACATGGTTTAGTGGGTGGTGTCCCTTTGGACAGGGACATGGCAGGGGGTTTGGAACTAGATAGTCTTAAGGCCCTTTCCAACCCTAACTATTCTATGATTCTATCTATAATTCTATATCCATATTTATTACATATTTAAGAAAAAAATAGTATCTAAATTAAAACCACTCCTTTATGCTTCAGGATTGTTTGCATACTTTCAGGTATTCCCCCTGAATACAGCAAGTGAATCTCTTGCCGTTTAAGAGCTGGGCCACGTTAGCCATTATTTTAAGCCTACCTTCTTATCTTCAGGGATTTGTAAGAATGTGGCTACCTTTCAGCCTGTGATAACTAGGTGGTTAGCAAATGTGCAAGCTGCGACCCTGCTCCACAAATGAGGCATGGTTGAACTTCTGAGTGTTGTTCCTGGACTTTGCAGAGCTGTGATATGTGTAATGCTGAAGGAAGAAATGCTTTTAGTAGGAGATTACCTATTTTAAGCAATGTACTGTCTATCCTGTAAAAATGATTAATTCCAAATTATTCTTATCTGTGGTGTAAAGAAGCCCTGTGGGTTAATGAAGGCTGAGAAGCTGGGGGGCGGGGGAAGGGAAGAGAAAAAGCAAAAATAGCTGATAGTAAGCAGAACCGTGGTGCTCATTTGGAAGTCCTTAGGAAGATGAGTAGCCTTTACCATAGATTTTGCCCTGAAATTTATTATTAGCATACTGTATCTGGCCAAGTGAAAGTACTGCATGTATCCGTGTATCATGTGAGGAAAGAAACAGTTTTACTTTCACGGAGGGCAGCAGCCTTCAGCAGGATTACAATTTTGCTCTGGTTTACTCAGATCATCTCTATTGCCATGAAAGGCAATGTGCTAGATGCCCTGTTTAATATAATCTCTCTTTGGAAGTCATTTTCCCCTTTGCATAGTCAAATAAAAGCTGGCTGCATTTTGGATCCGTCTCTTTTTTTTTGGACAGTCCCATCTTCATCAATACATCATCAAGGGCTCTCATTTAGATGATGCATTGTGCTAATCTCTATGGATATACAGTTACTTCAGTGACGTATTGCCAAGAAAGCTCTGCCAGCTGGCAGGGATGGCTTCTGTGATTCTCACTAACTGTTAGACCATTATTTAAGGGCAATTAATTATTTTTTGAAAACTAGAGTACTGGTTTTAGAAAGGAAAAAAGCATATGACCACATGCACAGCTAAAGTGCTGAAAGCTAATCCAGCCTGTTATGGTTATAATTTTAAATGACTGACGGAAAATTTCTGTCTTCATTTTCACAAGTGAACAAGCGTCTTCTATGACAGCTGCTGGTTAACAGACTCTTTTCTCCATGTGAAGTGGATCCAATTATATGCTTTAGGCCATCCCAAGAGAAGCACAGAAGTAGGTAGCTCAAAGAAGGACTATTTTAGTAAAGGAGAGACATAGGACTGCTGAGAGAATGTAATATTTGTTATAGTTAAATGAAAGGAGTTTGCCTTTCTTTCTGTTCTCAAAATAACAGTTGTAATGATAGCGAAGAAGTGCACAGTGACTTTAATTTTAGACATGATCATTCCTTATTTTCTCTTCTCATCACTCTTTGTTGAATTTTATTTATTCAGTACTGACATATGCAAAAGGCATATTTTTGTTTTATCCAAAGCCCTGTGAAAAAAAGTCATGTTCTTCTCACTGACTTTGTTGACCTTTGGATCAAACTGCTACTGCTGTTTCTATGACAGTTTAGACAATAAAGTCAAAGATCTTGCAGAAAAAACTAAGTTTTCTTGACATTTATAAAAAGTGACAAATTATCTTTAAAAATCTCTGGAGAAAAAGGTGCACATTATGAAAGCATTTCTCAGTCTTCTAATTTTTTTTTTATTACATTTTAGAGGTGTAGTTTTGTCATCCTGGAGATCTGTGTTCCCCGCTTGAATTCAGTTTGCAGTATTAAATAAAACTATTCTTCAATAGTTATTTCTCCCATGATTCTTCTCTCCCCTGTCATTGTTGGCTCCACCACTGTCTTCCAACCAATGCACTTTTTCCAACTAGAGGAGAGAATGTTTGCCAAAGGCATCTGGGAAAATGCAGTAATCAATTGTTTACAATGGTTTATAATTTGCTCTACTGTAGTTTTCTAACTCCTTCTCTATTAATAGCCTGACTAAAGTTTTCTTACCTATCTTCCACACCACCTGTGAAATTTTCCCTTTTGTCAGTCTTATCATAAACACTTCTTCAGTCAGCTAGCTTTTGGTCATATTTTGCAGTGTTGTACCTTCGACTTCCTTAGGTGTATCTTGTCTGACTTAAAACTTATAAAGAAGGTATTTACCTATTCTGTACTACATCAGCCACAGCATCTCTTAATTGGCTTCACCCTTTTGATCTTATTTCTTCCTCTTTAGTGATCCAGATGAAATCTTTTGCTCACTGCAGGGCAATGAACAATTCGGCAGGATAAGCAGCTTGAGTGACTTCTCTAGGTCAAGGATTCAACACTAAGCTCTTCTGCAGTCAGAGTTCATACATGGTTGCCCACTAATTGATAGAATAAGAAAAGCACTGGGAATACTTATGTCAATAAATGCAAAACTATTTCTGCTGGAAGTGTCAAAACATTCTCTCTAATATAGCTAGTGGTAGGTACCCACCTTTTTTGTCAAAACTTGTTGTGTTTCACTTCTGTTTCTGACTGGCATATCTGTCTGATTTCTAATGGCCTCTTCTGAAATCTCATGTATTTCTAAACTCCTGGTCACTTTCCAGGACTAATTGTGTTAGTCAGGTGGGTCATTTCTGGTCCCTGATTAGGGAGCTATAACTTCATCTGGACAGGAGTATGAACTGTACAATTTTTTCTAGCATAGAGATTCCAAGTAGGCATATTTACGTGGGTACTTGTGGATGTTTTCAACTTGAATATTTATGTAAATTTGTTCCCATGCAGAACTGAAGCATTTCTTGAGAATCTGAACCATATGTTTGGTCTTATTTTTTTCAACGTTTCCTTTTCTGTCCTAAATCTTACAGATAACACAGTTATCTGATGATCTTCTTCAGGTTTTCCTCAATTTTTCTTCTTTTTTTTTTCCTCTTCTCTGAAAGGGAGGCTTTTTTTACTTTTCATGATTCATTGTTCATTTATTCCAGTATGTTCTTGCTGAGACTCTGCAGGTCACTTTATAGCCTACTGTGCCAACAGTTAACTTTGGTCTCTTTTTCTTTTCCTAAAGCCACTATTTCCTCCAAATTGATAACATTATCCAGTGTAGTTTAAAGCCAAATTATTTCTGCTAACAACACTTTATAGTTTACTGATTTAACTTCATATGTTCAATATCGATGTTGTGTCCTTCATGTTAATGACTCATCTTTTGCCTTTTCACTCCTATGCTCTCTTTCTCTCTTGTTTCTCTTTATAGGGTGGGGTGGTTCAGATTTTGTTAAAAAAGCAAACCTTAATGTTCATCTTAGTTTCCTGTGTGAAATTAATAGAAACTGTCATGGTTCTTTGCAGCACACTTCACTGGGGTTATATATAGAACTTCCAGTCCCATTAGGAAGTGATTAAATATCAATGTGAGAACAGGGTACATTGATCAGCATGTGAAGAAGCCCCAGGGTGCCTTTCTCGCAGATTATCAAAGAACGTTCTAGAAGTTAAAATATATTGCCTCAGTGTGGCTTTTTTTTTGTTTGTTTTTATTCTACAGTCTAGCGTGAAGCCACTTCACCTCCTACCTTCTTCACCATGAGCAACAAATGAAAAAAAATTGAAAGCTGCTGAAGACTGTGCATTTTCACAGTAGGTCAGGTGTTTAGCACAGGTGTTTCTGAAATAGCATCACATTGGTCAAGGATACTGTGCTTGATGGCATTGCAATTTCCATTTCTATCCGTGTGAAGTAGGAGCCTTCCATATGTAACAGATTGCAATTTAGGTTTATAAAAATTATTGTTAGCTCAAGAGTAGAAAGGGTGGGTTTAGATCTCATTCACAAAGCAGAGCTTCAGCTGGTGAAGCTGTCAGAGATCTGGCAGACCCAATAAAACCGTGAGTCTGAAAACTTACCCTGTTGAATACATCTCTTTAGAGTCTGGATATCAGTCACACTGAATTGCTGATTTCTTTTAATTCTTATTCCTAAACTTTTGTCAAACTGTTTCAGTCAAAGGTGGATTAACAAACTATTCTTTTTTTCTCTTCACTATTTACTGAGCACATTGTAACTCTATCACATTTTCTTGTGTTTCTATTCAAATTATCAAAATTTTTAAAAGAAGAAAAAATCTGTGTTGTATAACAAATACGGTAGTTGTGGTACAAATAATTACTTGTGCTAAAACTAATGAAACTTACGAATTAAAGGAACTCTTTTATACAGCTGTCAGGAAATTTGTACAAGACTACAATATAATTCTGTACAACACAGCAAACAATGAATAACACAGCTCCAGAAATAACAGCAATCAGAACTCAATGCTTGAGTTTATGAATGTATTTGTGCATTAATTTTGTATTTGTGTAGTCAAGGGTGGATGCTTTCATTTTCATTCACTTCTAATGACAGTATTCTATTGTTATTTTCATTAGCATTATTATTTTTGTTATTTTCTTTTGTATTATCCTAAAACTGCAGAGCCAAATAATAAATAAGGCTTTCTTATGCAAACTACTTTGCTAACATATAAAAAAAGAGACAGTAGGTATCCTGAATATGTTATAGGATGCAAAGAGAGGAGCATAGATTAAGGCTGGGAAGACATAAGACTAAAATTAATAAGTTTTGTGCAATGGTTAATATGTCAGATAATAAGGCGCTACAGTACATTTTCGCTTAGAGTCTGAAAGAAAATAGGCAAAAATAGAACCTCATTTTTGCTTTGACAGTGATGTGATAGGGCAGAATATTTGATGTTTCACCAGTAGCTCTAGCTGCAAAAGAATTCAGATACCGTGGACTAGTCCCACATATCTTCCTGCAGATATAGGAAAATGTAAGCCTGTTACATTTTAATTCAGAAGTGAAGGGTCTAAGAAGTTCTCATGACTCTAGGGTGCTACCAGGATGTCCAGTGCATCCTCGGCCAAGAGGTTCAAAGGTAATTTTAAAGGAAGTAGCAGAAACAAAGCATACATACAGGACTTTTACCTATCAGGTAGGTAGCAGTCTCTCAAATAAGCCTTAGGTGGCTTTTTTTTCCCAAATTATCCTTAATTGTCCTGGCAGAGTGTGGGACTCAATACAGCCGTGATATGATTTGCCTGGGTCTATAGCAATGTTTTCAAACAGGCGATGTTATCCTTTGGAGTGCAGATCCTGCACATATGTAAGCCATAGTCAAGAATTTCAAGTCTGTTTGCTTGCTTTTGTCAGAGAATCTAATGCAGAACCTGCTGCTTTGGTGCTTTTATTTTTTTATTCTTCATGCACAGGAATGAAATTTAAAATTAACCTTTTGTTCATACTCCATAGTCCCTGCCATTACCTGTAGCCTGCTTTGGATAATTTTAGATTTTCTTCTGCTTTTAACATCCAGTCTAGTATTTGAGCCAAGACCTACTTTCTCTTTGTGACACTGTCATGCCTTTGATGAGCCTTGTGCCCATCTCTTTTGTGAAAAGCAAGCAATAATAAAAATCACATTCAGAATGAGATCCTTATGTAGGGATGTTCTGTTGAATGTTATCTCATATTTCAGCAGCTTTTCTGGCTCCAGCATTTGGAGATATTTACATTCCCTACTGGCTGGGATGCTCGTTTTTTGAAGTATTCTTTTAAGTCTGTCCTCCAATATGTGCTTAACCAGTTCATTCAGACTCACTTTAAAAGAATGAGCTTGGCAGACAAGGTATAGGGAGCACAGCAGTGCTCTTATGAGTAGATAAACACTGTTCAATTACATTTTAATGAGGTATCTTTGTGTTCTCAAACACAGGGAAGATACCAAACATGGTATGTTTTGAGGAATGCTGTGAGATTTACACCATCTTTTCATAGAACTTAAACTTGCTCATTTTCATGTTTCAATGTTGATTCAAAATCCATTTCTTTTCCTTCCTGCCTACTTGATGAAACATCGCCCTTTTAGCTGACAGCTCTCTGGACAGTTAAGGTGAAAAAATATGTTGTGGAAAGAAATGCCTTACAGAATAAATGAAAGTGAGAAATAACAAATTCATTTAGTCATTGCAGCTTCAGAGAAAAACAGTGCAACTGTGTTGTAGGTACTGACGTTATTAAGGTCACTAGCTATGTAGCGCATGAGGATAGGTCCGATTCTCACACTGAGGTTATTAAGAGAAAATGTTTATATTGATACTTTAATGTTTATATTGATATTGCACAGATACATATATGTGAGGAAGTTGAAGACTATCTAATGTATTTATAGCTAATCTACAGTGTACCGCAGACCCTGCTGTGACCACGGAATTACTTTGTTTGCATAGAAATACCAAGTCTTACAGCAAGTCCTGAGTGTTGACCCAGCTTTATTGATGAGGCAAGGCTTTCAATTTCCCAGCAATTGCAAACCCAGAGCCTGGGCAGGGAACCAGTCACAGTGGCAAGAGCATGATTTTGCCAGTCTTGCTAGGTACCTATGCAAGGGGAGCATGTTTATGTGGCTCCATTGCCCTGGAGACGTAGGGGTAATGCCTTCATTTTTGCAGACAGCAGTTTGTGAGTTACAAATGGTCTGAGGAGTTTTAAAGCCAAGTGTAGTTTAAGTATGTTTTAACTACTAGAGCTGTAGGGTTACACAGAACAGTCCCTGTGGACAGGTGGAGGTCACTAGTGTCCATGGAGGGGCTCCTACATATATCCAAGGAACAGCAGAGAACTGGCTTTACTGAACTGTGAATGTAAATATCCTCTGACATCATTTTAAATGATAAAAGTAACAACAAAATCATTTGCTCCTCAGATGTCTTCTTGCATGTCCTGGTTTCAGATGGGATTTTAGTTGAAATCAAAACCACCCATGGAAATAAGTAGTAGTCTAGACAACAGGTGCACAATGTTACAAAAAATGGTCAGTATCTGATGAAGAGAGAGGTGACCAGGATGTGAACTGACCCCTGACTATGCCAGAACAGTGCCTGTTACTTCAAAATCATTAAAGCCCGTAACCCTCTTGGTGCAGCTCTGGAAATCTTTAACCTCATTTGACTGTGATCTTTCTTTTTTATTGACTCTCTGTAGAAGTTTTGCTAATCATGAAACTATGATAAAATACAGTGAAAGGATATAAAAGACATTTACTTACATATAATGTTACTGTTCACCTTCCAACTTCCTCACCAGCTCAACCCTCTTTCTTCCCAATTACAGCAGTCCCAGATGCAGTGTAGATGTAAATATGCGTATTTTGTAACTTAAGTTTCTATCTAGTGGGAATTCAGTCTATCTGGAACATGTCCAGTGTTTTTCTGCTGGCAGAGCTCCGGGCAGGTCTGTGTCACACAGCAGAGGTGCCCAGCTAGCAGCTCATTTTGTTGGTTGTGCAAGAGTCCTTGAGCTAAAACATGGGTGAGCGCATTTCAGGGAGCACACATTTACCTTTGTAAATTCAATGTGTCTCCAGTGCCTGTATTTATTCAGTGTTAATAAACTCATTATAAGGATATGAAGTCCTGATTCCGCATAGAAATTAAAGCTTTCTGTGAAAGTGAATTTTTCAAACTGTTATCTTCAGGTGAATGACCTGCCTCAGGTTTTCCATTCCTGCAGGAACTTTCCATGAAATCTTGAAAAATGTTTTCTCATGAAGTCACTTGAAATAAAACAAAATCAGGTGCAGTGATGGAAGCACAGTAATACCCAGTAGTTCAATATTGATCTGCTCAAATCATTATGCTCAGTCCCATTTGGAAAGGGGAGTTTGGGCTGACAGATACATTGCCTCTGGCTGACTTGTTCATGTACCTTCCCCAGTGGATTGTTCCAGATCAAGGCCTTGTCTAGAAGATACTGATCTGTGGGCTGGGTTTTTTTTCAGTGAAAATCAGAGCATGATGGCTGCTGCATACAAAACCGCTCTCTGTAATGGAATCAGGATGTTCAAGGGCACAGACCTGTTTTTAGCTCCTTGGAAGTGTTTCTAGGTCCATTGATTTAAACATAGCCATGATTCCCTTTCAGCTTCAACCTAAATTTGTAAAAATGTTACTGCTAGTGCCTTACTGGCATTACAGGGAGTCTTATGGGTTTTAACTGTGTTTCATGATGTCCTTGATAAAGTTTGATTGCTTGCTAGCTTTGCCTGGACCTCATCCAAAAATCCACCAAAACCAGTGAGCTTTATAATTATACCCCAAATTGCCTAAGTTGTCATCCTCTGTATTTCCATTACTTCCTAGCAAAGTTAAAATGAGGAATATCACATTTCTGATTACAGCTTCTCTTATAGCCCTTTCTCAGAGTACTTTCGGTACAATCCTTCAAGTACAAAATATCATGTGCTTAAAACTCTTACAATTCTTAATCTTAGATGAAGTTAAGATTTCAATGTCTTGCTTGTATTTCAGTATGTCGTACTGGATTTCCCTTGGGAGTTTATGACTACTTGTGAATTTCATGATCCAAGGCAACCTTTAAAACAAAAGCATGATATAACTTGGTAGTAGGATCATTGTAAAGTTAAAAAAACAAAACAAAACAAACCCCAAAAAAACCCAAAACAAAACAAAAAAAACCCCACCAACTGATATTGCCTTAATTTTTCTTTGGTTTCTTTTTTGGGGGGTCTATTTTGGACCTGCTTCCCAAGAATTACTTAGGTTTGCTTTTGAATTTCCTGATGAATATTTCCTAACAACTGTTTCTCCAACTGTATTCTTAAGCTGTAGCTTCATCTCTGTTTCCTAGACTCCTCTTTCTTTTGGTTATATGCATACATGGTATAGACAATATCCTTAAGTTACTGTAAGTAGAACAGTATACAGTGACCAAAATCTCTGTCTCAATCAGGGTACCAGAACAGAGCAAGAGAAAAGGATGCAAAGAGGCTGATGAGAAAATCCTCAGATTCTGTGGCAGTGTAAATATTCCACAGTGTTCTGGTGCAGCAGTGACAGGATGGAGTCAGAAGCTGCTAAACTGTGAAAAGCAGAGCAAAGATGGCAATAGCATGGCAGAGACTGGACAAAGACGTTGTTCACCAATTAAGTGGTGTAAGCTGAGAAAGTCTTTAGTAAAAGAATCTGAAGTGGTCCATAACGCAGTGATTAAAAAGCAAGTTGGATCAGTGTTCAAACTTCCCTGTCTGTTGGTCTGATCAAGTTCCCTTTGAAGCTGTGCCTGTATTTGTGCTGTAAGTTCTTGTTCCTGATGGAGAAAAACATCATTCCACTATGTCCTTTCAAGCCCAAACTGCCATATCTTGCTTTCAAAAAAACCAGGGAAGTGACTAGTAAGCATTAAAAGGTTACAGGGCCATGATAGTCTACCATTTATTTTTAGAGATCAAACTGAGGACTATGGTCCCCATCTATTTTGTGTAGTCATATAGCAAGCTCTGACCATTTTAATATTAAGCAAAGCTCATATGGAAGCATTTCTTCCCCCCACAGATAGTGACTACAGGAATTACATGAATAAAAGAAAAAAAATCCGTTCTGAGACTGAAGTCACCAGCCCAAGTATACTGGTCTGCATGCGTCAGACTCTTCACAATGTGCTGTGCAAGGAAGTGCTCAGTCAAACATTGCATGCTCCAGTCTGAGAAACTAGATACACCTTACCCCTAAGAGCAGTTGGCAAGAACTTACATGTTTGCTCTTAGCCTGTAAAAAGAGACTTTAACATGAGCATTAGGTTTCTTCACCTCTTTCTAGATTGAGAGCAAAAACTTGATTCCTACACCAGTGTGATGGCAGTAGAAAGCTATTGATTTCAGTCTAGTTATACCAGAGACAATCAGACATGAAGCAGAAGTGAACTAAGCCTTTGTTTTTGATAGGTGGATTTCCTGTTCACACCAGTAGCAGCTGAATGAAAACTAATATTTTATTATTCTTTAAATGCCTTTTTATTAGCTATCTACAAAACAATAAGGTAACATCTAGGATGCAAGAAGGACCATAGAGCTGACTTAATTTTTCACTCACCATATTATAGAGGACTGTTTTTATTTTCCTCACAGGCTGTGAATGGTTGAAAAAGCAACTAAAGAAGACCTGAAAGCATCACTGAAATCTAAGTGAAAGAGCATGAATATTCCATTTGTTAAACTAAAACTATTCTAGCATCTGTGATCTTTCTTATCACTGTGTGACTTAGTTTAGGCATTTCAGAATGTTATAAAAATCATTCTAATGTTTAGAATGCTATAAAGACATTTCTACATAACACTTGTACAGAAATGTGCTTCTACAGAAGTATAGGCTTTCCTGAGAACTTGCTGTGGAAAAGTTAAGTATCACATACTGAGCTACATACTGGAGTCTACAAAAAGCAATTAATAGTAACTATCAAATTGCTATGATTATTTTATACATGTAGATGGATAAAAATATTGAATATATTTTCTGAAAAGATTACCACAATACCATCACAGATTACTTTCTGTCTAGCAGGTAACACACAGAAGCTAGGAGGTGCGTGTTCCTCTTCTGGAGTGTCAGATGTGTGTCTTTATACGGTCACAGTGCAAACCATAGATAGTTGAAAAAGGCAGAAAAGGCCATTTGGAGTTTCTATTCAAAATAAATAATTTTTTGGATTTTTTTTTTTCCTAAGGTCAGATAAAAAGTGAAAAAGACATGATCACAGTGGGGCATTCAAATTCACTCAAAAAGCATTTACCTCACCCCTGCTGTTCACTTTTCAGTTTCTTTGACTGAAAGGGTTCTTTTTTTTCCATGATGAAAAGGAGCAAATGGTCCTCTGGATGGTTTTGTTCTGCTGGATATTGATTCTGGTTCAAAACCTAAAAATAATTTTTTAACAATTCAGTATTAACCACAGGAGAAAACACCTGGCCAAACAAAAAAATAGTCAAAAGGGGGTAATATAAACCCCATTTTCAAGAAGGGGAAAATGGATGATCTGGGGAACTACAGTCCACTAAGTCTCACCTCTGTGCCTGGCAAAATCTTGGAGTGGATTCACCTGGAAGGCATGCCTGGAAGGCACATGAAAAACAACAAGGTGGTTGGTGACAGCCAGCATGGCTTCACTAAGGGGAAATCCTGCCTGACCAATTTGGTGGCATTCTGTGATGGGGCTACAGAACTGATGAGCAGTTGATGTCATCTACCTGGACTTGTACAAAGGGTTCAACACTGTCTCACATGACATCCTTGTCTCTAAGTTGGAGAGATATCAATTTGATAGATGGACCACTCGGTGGATAAAGAACAGGCTGGATGGCCACACACAAACAGTTGTGCTCAATGGCTCAGTGTTGAGCTGCAGACCAGTAACGAGTGGTGTCCCTCAGGGATCGGTGTTGGGACTGGTCTTGTTCAACATCTTTGTTGCTGACATGGACAGTGGGATTGAGTGCGCCCTCAGCAAGTTTGCCGATGACACCAAGCTGTGTGGTTCGGTTGATACGTTGGAGGGAAGGGATGCATCCAGAGGGACCTTGACACGCTTGTGAGGTGGGCTGATGCCAACCTGATGAAGTTTAACCATGCCAAGTGCAAGGTCCTACGCCTGGGTCAAAGCAATGCCAGGCACAGCTACAGGCTGGGCAGAGAAGAAAATCAGAGCAGCCCTGTGGAGAAGGACTTGGGGGTGTTGATCAATGAGAAAATGAACATGAGCCGCCTGCAGTGTGCGCTTGCAGCCCAGAAAGCCAACCGTATCCTGGGCTGCATCAAAAGGAGCATGACCAGCAGGTCGAGGGAGGTGATCCTGCCCCTGTACTCTGCTCCTGTGAGACCTCACTTGGAGTATTGTGTGCAGTTCTGGTGTCCTCAACATCAAAAGGACATGGAACTGTTGGAACAAGTGCAGAGGAGGGCCACGAGGATGGTGAGGGGACTGGAGCACCTCCCATATGAAGATGGGCTGAGAGTGTTTGGTCTGTTCAGCCTGGAGAAGAGAAGGCTGTGTGGAGACCTCCTAGCAGCCTTCCAGTATCTGAAGGGGGCCTATAGGGATGCTGGGGAGGGACTCTTCATGAGGGACTGTAGTGATAGGACAAGGGGTAATGGGTTCAAACTTAAACAGGGGAAGATTAGATTGGATATGAGGAAGAAATTCTTTCCTGTGAGGGTGGTGAGGCACCGGAATGGGTTGCCCAGGGAAGTTGTGAATGCTCCCTCGCTGGCGGTGTTGAAGGCCAGTTTGGACCGAGCCTTGGGTGACATGGTTTAATGTGAGGTGTCCCTGCCCATGGCAGGGCGGTTGGAACTTGTTGATTTTAAGATCCTTTCCAACCCTAACTATTCTATGATTCTATGTTTCTATTATTCTTGTACAGAGTAACACCTGCTTCCCCATTGTATCAGCTGCTCTTATCCTGCCAGTGTCACTATGGAGTCCATGAGACTTTCTGCACCACAATTTTTCAACTTTTTTTCTTTGCTCTTAATTTAGAAATTGACTGAAGTGCTCTATGTTTAAATCATAACATTTGAAAGAATGTGCAGTAAAATATCTCCATGAAAAAAAGTGGCATGAACAGAAAATATTGTAATTTTTGTTTTGTTCTTGTCTTGGCTATTAATAGTAATTTTGCAAAAGTTTTGAGTATTTGCAGTGATGGAAAATCCTATTGTTTTCCAATTTATTTATTTCCACATTCACAGGGTTCTGGATTGAAAGGCTGCTTAAGGTGCTGTATTGCACAGAGGAGAGGGGGGGTAAAGGGTTGCAGTCCTTTTGGCTATGTCCCACGTCATCCTTTTGGAAGCATCTATCTGGGACTTTATGAACTTGAAGGAGTAATCAAGCTGTAAGAAGATAATACTTAGTAAGAATTTAGCTGGCCTTTGCATCCAGCCTGGCTTATAAGGGGCTGTGAATCCATCAGGCTGGAAGTCATTATAAATGTGTCTGTTTTCTGCTCTCATAAATTGTTTTACCCCATAGTCTACTGAAATAAGCATATGCCACTCAGAATATTGTAAATGTGCCTGTTATCTACTCTCATAAATTGTTTTACCCCATAGTCTACTGAAATAAGCAGATGCCACTGAGAATAATCAAGCATAGCACCTTCTCATATTTTAATATAAAGTAGCTTATCAGCTGATAAGAAAAAGGTGCATGTCATGCAATCAAAGCGAGATAAATATTAGCATTTTAAATCACTTCTACCCATAAACGTTATTCTAAGCCTTCCGCATCTCAAGGTGAGACTCTCCTTTGTGAAGAGGAGCAAATCTTTATGTATATAAAAGAAAATTAATTTAACAATTAATTTTCCATATTCTCTTTGCAATTATCTTTGATATTTGTCTTTGAATAAGAATTCTTGCTTTCAGAATCTAGCTTTTTTCTATTACTCTGTCCTTGGATTAAAACACTCTATGGCATTCCATTTGTTGCCATGGAAATTAGTGTAATGATAGATTCAGCATTGTGGGTTTTCTGGAAGAAACAGTATGGGGTGGAACAGTTCTTGGGCAAAAAAGACAAATAATGAGTTTGAATTGGTTTCTTTTGGAATTAGTGATTGTGAGAATAATGGATATTGACTAAAAAAGGAATGGGTTTAAATCTAACGTGCACACAAGTTTTTGAATCAGTGAGAAAAACAAGGCTTATTTATTTTGCCCCTGTAAGAAAGCTGCATTTTGCAGCTTTTGGCACCTACGACAGTGGTGTAGCTTGGAAGGAGGCCTTTGCTAGTTTTCAAAGAATTGTGTCCTCGAGGAGATACGTGTCATTTCTACCTATTCATGAGCAGTGGGACTGTGTCAGCCAGCTGTTTTCCTGCCCAGCTGCTCTGCAGAGATTCAGAGTGATGATGGATGTGCCTTTTTGTTGTATTTTGGACATTTGGCTAGAGGCACGTATGTTGCTACAAAATTATACCAGTCTGTTGCATCTCCGCACATCTAGAGTTTGGAAAGATGCCACAGGCTTACAGCTGTGTCAGATGCGATGGTTGTGCAGGTCTTGACAGCTTCTTTGCTGATGATTAGCTATCACTGATTAGATGTTACTGAGTCAGCAGGCAGGCAGGAAAAAGTTCATGCTTTGTTTTCCTTATATGATGAGTAACTGTTTATGACATGGAGTCTATTGAAACTAGTCCCTCATGCTTGTGCAAAAACTACTTCAGAAGAAATGTTAGCTTGTTGCTCCAGAGATGGTGTCATGGTTTAAGCCCAGCTGGTAAGTTGGCACCATGCGGCAGCTCTCTCACTCCCCTCCCTTCCTCCCCCCCAGCTCCCAGAGAGATGGGGAGGAGAATCGAAAGAATGTAACCCCCATGGGTTGAGATTAGAGCAGACCGGTAACTAAGGTATAACACAAACCACTACTGCTACCACCAGTAATAATAATGATATGGGAAATAACAAGGGAAGAGAATACAACCACTCACAACCTGCCGACCGATACCCAGCCCAACCGAGCAGTGATCTAACCCTTCCAGGTAACTGCCCTCAGTTTATATACTGGGCGTGACGTGCTGTGGTATGGAATACCTTTTTGGTCAGTTTGGGTCAGGTGTCCTGTCTCTGCTTCCTCCTGGCTTCCCCTCCTCCCTGGCAGAGCTTGAGACTCAGAATGTCCTTGGTCATAGTAAACATTACTGAGCAGCAACTAAAAACATCGGTGTTATCAGCGCTGTTCTTAGGCCGAAAGTCAAAAACACAGCACTGCACCAGCTACTAAGAAGGAGAAAAATGACTGCTACTGCTGAACCCAGGACAGATGGTTAGTGCCTTGAAGCCCAAGGAAACTTTCAGATTATCCTGTTCAGTTGAGGGAAACTTAGTGTCTATATATTTTTCTCAATCTTACCATATGAATACACAATGCCACTGTAATTGCTGCCTTGGGATGCTTTAAGGTCATATCACTTCCCTTGTCATCAGGCAGGAAGATGGGCTTTCTTGTAGCTGTAAAGACTGTCACTTTTTCAATCACATAAGGATGTTTTCCTTCAGTAGTAAATAAGCCAGGGGTAACTAATAAGCAAGGGGTAACTAATAAGAAAGGGATATGCCAGCATCTTCTCTCTGACTCTGCTCTTTAAGAATGTTAATAACTACAGCTGGCCTTGGCTTGTTTTTCAGGAATGAAGTGAGACTGACTTTCTGATGTCCCTTATATGCTCTTGTGGATCAAATCAGCATTATGATCAAGGTCTGTGTCTTTCTTTTTTTGGACTGGCAAAGAAAAGAGATGTCTCGCTTTACTACCTCACTTGGCTGTGTCACTTCTCTTTTACCACAAACACCAAAACATGCAAACAGATTGACTGAGTTTGGAGATTCAAAGCTATAGCATCTTTCTGTGGTGTAATAAAGTTCCCTATAATAGAAGTATTCTAAAGCATTGATTCTCTGTGCAGCTTTGTGATTACATTAAATTCAGTTTAGTGCTAATTCTTTGGAGGAACTGTAATCTTCCTGAATTGACAGGAGTCTTTTGAGGCTTCAGGGACACACGTTATCAATGATATGTCAGTCCTAATAATAAAAGAGGAGGTCATATTATGATGGCTGTGGGCTTCGGATAAGCCAGTATCTGATTTGCTCTATACTTCAGTATCTACTACTAACATAAAAACCTCACTTGCCTATTCAGGTTCTATTTTAATAGAACTTTTATCAATCCTTCTTTGAAAGAGACAGCTTTTAGTCAGATGTTTGTCTTGTTATAATCAAACTACATAATCTTTTGTCATTCAATCTTAGTTGTCATTATGATGACCTTTGATAGATGTAGCTGAAACATATTTTAGCTAAGGAAGAACATGGTTAGCATATGTAGTCTTCAGCTGCAAAAAATTCATTCAGTTCAGTGCCAGCAGGTGGAAATGTCATAGAGGGTAATCTCATGGAGGCAAGGGTCAATCATCTAGCATTGTTTCCCTATTTAATCAAAGAGACTTCAAATGTTTTTCCCTGCACATTCAACTGCCAGTGATATATCATTCCACAGGTTAGAGTTTAACTTCTCCTATGGATCTTGAAAATAGAGTTTTGACGCTCATCTTAATAGTTCAGTACTCAGCTCCTCTTATTCACATCTTCCATGATGCAGCTTACACGACTATTCAATTTATTTTTGTGGCATTTTCTTTTTGTATTTAAGAAATGTTGTACAGCCCACACTCAGCTGTTTTCTCCTTAGACAACCCAGTAACAGTTCTTTTCGTCTTCTCTCACAGGTAATACGTTATTCATAGAACGATTTTTATTGTCCATCTTTGGATTCCCTCTAATTTGTGCATATGTCCTATATGTTGCAGCATCCCACATGAATCACAACATTTTAGCTAAGATTTTACCAAAGCTAAGAAAACTGAAAAGTTCTTTCATTTGCCTTACAGGCTATATTTCCAACAGAAAATATCTAAAATTTCAGCAAGATTGATGTTTTTGTGCAGTAATATGGTGATTTTCCACTTGTGACATACTCTTGTCCCACATAAAAAGGACATGGAACTGTTGGAACAAGTGCAGAGGAGGGCCACGAGGATGATGAGGGGACTGGAGCAACTCCTGTATGAAGACTGGCTGACAAAGTTGGGGCTTTTCAGCCTGGATTAGAGAAGGCTGCGTGGAGACCTCATAGCAGCCTTCCAGTATCTGAAGGGAACCTATAGGGATGCTGGCGAGGGACTTTTCAATTAGGGACTGTAGTGAGAGGAAAAGGGGTAACCCATTCAGACTTAAACTGAGGAAGTTTAGATTGGATATGAGGAAGAAATTCTTTCCTGTAAGGATGGTGAGGCACTGGAACTGGTGCCTGTTGGTCACCTTACATTAGGTGAAATCAGATTCAACCCCAAACTGTGCTACATAATGTGATCTCAAAATACTCTCATGTTCTCACTTTTGTTACTCATATTAATAAAACCAGGCAATTTTCATGGATCTTTTTATTTATCAGAGGAATTGTTACAGTACTACCAAGAGTACTTGTCATTGGGTGTTTATTCAAGTTACAATATGTGGCCTCCTATTAAGGAACAAATGAATTAGTATTTCCAACACTGGTGGATCAGAGCAAACTACTGGGTATTTTCAAGATTTGTTTTTGTAAGGATGAAAAAATGGTGTGACATAGAAAGAGTTACCAGATATTCAGATACCAGCTGGTTTAGAGCTTATGCTGTATTGCAAGAACAGGACAAGCTGTTGTAGACAGGGGAGAGAGGTAGCTTTTGCTTTCCATTGTCTATCTTAGCTTATATGTGAGCAATTAGCTTGGGGTATAGATTGCTCTGTCTTGGGTTGAAATTTGTTTCTAGAGGCTGAAATTCAGATCTGAAAGAGGACATCTGTTGAAGCCTTGGCTAAGATATGGCTGAGGTGCATCCTTGCAGTATTGTACTCTGGTTTGTATTATATGTGAACTTGATTCTATACTGATTGTTACATCATCTGAAATCACTGTCTGATGATTAACATGATTTAGTGAAAAGAAGGGCTTTCTGACTTCTGCTGTTAAGTGGATGGTTATATTGACAGTGCTTTATTTTTCTTCTAGAAACATGCTAACACTGCTCACCATACATCATTAGGTAAACCCTTAAAACCATTCCCATCAATATGTAGGAGATAACTAAATGTTATTTAACTTTTAAAACAATTCTTATGCTTTTCTTTTTTGGTCATTTAGTTATAGTCACTGAATGAAGCACATGAAAACGTCATTATTTGTGTATGAATTCAAGTCAACACATTTGTTTAGCTTTAAAAGGCACAAAAGCAAAGTATAAAGCTCTTCCTCTGAATTTTAAAAAACAAAGGCAGAGGCCCTCTAATTGCTGTAGCTTTTTGATTAATTACTTTTTATAACCATAGTTAAGCTGCAATTGGTTCTGTAATAGTCAGATTTTACCAGGGATGAGGCATATCAGAAAACAAATATTGGGTAGGAAAAGATTGCCAAGCTAGGTAAGGTATAATTATTCAAGGACACACAGTTTTGAAAAACAAGCATATTAGAAGGCCAGGATGAACAGCTATTTTTGTTTAGAATAACTCTTCTCTAGAATGCTATTACTGTATGCCATACACAGCTCTGACCTTTGCCAGGAAACCGGCAGCAATCTTATGCTTATGGCTTCTGTGGTCAACCAGACACCTGTGTAATTAGAATGTAGCAGCTCCCTGTTAGTAAATGGGAAGTTCTGAAGATTTCTGCACTAAGTGATAATTTTAAAATGTGAATTAATAAGTATATCTCATCAAGAGTTCAACATGTTTCGGTATTTTCTAAAGTCTGGCTGTAAGTCTGGCAGTGGAAACTCAGTTCTATGAATCTAAAAAGAAGCTAGCTGACAGTGGGCATGAGATTGCAGTTACCAAAAAGTTTTGCTAAAGAATTTGAGTCTTTAACGTTCTCAGATCATGAGCTAGAGTTTATGGGCATGCTGGTGACCAAACGTTACAGAGACGCTGGCTTAAAACTGAGTACATCTTACCTTCTGTATAACAAAGTAAGATAACAAACTGTATTAAGCACTTCCATATATGTTTTCATTCTCTTAAGATTTAAGGCAAGAATTTATGACCAAATTCTGGGAATGACTCATTTTATGAAGTTTACTTCTATTTCTTACAATGAAGGAGTAAAAGAAAAAACATATGTGTGTGCATGTATATATACGTGTGTGGATATACATCTTGACAAACATTAAGATGGCACAGATGACAAAGCACAGGCAGCTTTTTTGGTCTTTTTTTGTTTGTTTGTTTTTCAGTGCCAGGGTGGCACCTAATAGTGTTACAGAAATAACATAGTGGTTTTGCTTCTCCTTCTGACTGGCAGTGGCACTATTTTTCTAACAAAATGGATAAATATTATACCTCAAGCAAATGCATTTTATCAACACTTCATATGAAAATTGCTTCTGGAAGCACTCAACGTAATAAGTGGACAGTCCAGAAATATCTCTGGAGGGTGGTTCTGATCCTCCAGATACAAAAGTGTCCCAAAGACCATCTGGGGAAATTAGAATTACTTTTGCAGCTGTAGCTGGTATTCTTGGTAGCTTCATTAGCTTCCTTGTGGTTTGCCATTGGAAGGCAACATCATGTCTCTGTTTACACAGAGGCAGAACATTACAAAACATTCTTGGGCTTTACTGAATATATCTAATTAAAATCCTCATATCATGTCCCAGATAAGGGACATGCTCAGGTTAAAACATAGTGAAACCTGGGTTGTATTCTCCAGGTGAACAGATTTTCATGTTTGCAAAAACATAATATCTATCTAGTCAAGGATCTGGTGGGATTATCTTCAGAATAAAGTAGTACCTGTTTCAAAATATGAGTGACATCTAATTGGCTATTGATTGAAACGCTGCTTTCTGCTAAAATGGAAATATAGTGAAACTAAATCTAAGTCCTGAGGATGATAAAGCAGGTAGTGAAAATCAAAGGAAGATTGCTTATTTCAGTTAATATTTGGTTGATTTTCTCTATAGAACCTGGAAAACTTGATATCATGAGTAGACTGTTGTAGTATCCAGAAAGAAATGTCAAGTGTGTTCCAGCCGTAAAAATTTACATTTGAGTTAAGTATCTATGTACCACTCTGCAACTACTGATACATAATCAGAGGAGGAGTAAGAGCATTTCTTTGGAATCTGTGTATACACATAAAGGAGAAGAATGCTGTATGTATTAGCATTCACTTAAAACATGCACATAAGTGAGTGAATGGAACTTGAGTGCGGTTCCTGGTTTTGTTTTGGTTTTGATACGGAAATGAGTAATACAGAATGATTCTTAAACAATCAGTAAATCACTGTGTAGCAACAGCACTATACTAAACAAATTGCTGCTGTTGTCAGAGAAACTTATTCTAATTTTCAGTCCTTCTCTACACCAAATACACAATCAGGAAAAGAGAGTCTTGTTATAAGCATGAAGGGAGCAGGCTTTAAAGTCATTGTGGTAAGTAGATGAGAGACAGAATACTTTGCAAAACTAGGGATAGAAAAGGAGAGATAGAAGGTAAAATGCATAGTTTCCAAAGGTACTGCCTCCTAAACAGAAATGGGTCATGCTGCATGGAAGCAAAACAACCTCATGACAACAGAAGAGTGACCTTATAAAATACAATATACTGAAAAGGATGGGAAAGCTCTTGAGGTGGAGGAGGGACAATGCCCTGTGTGGTGAACAATGAAGCTGACAAATAAAGGACAGAGTACAGCCAAACAAGAGGATAAACCTGGAAGTGATTAAATAGGCAATTCAAAAGATATTAAGTTCCTGTGGAAAACAGATGGAGTTGACATTAGGAGAAGAAAGCTGCAAATAGAAATGGGAAGAACATCTGAAATTTGATTTTTTCTCTAGGGAAGAATTTTATGCAGGGTATGTTCTTTTGTGTTATTTTTGTGGGGGTTTTGGTTGTTTTTTTATTGGTGGTTGTTGGGTTGTTTTTTGTTTTTTTTTTTTTTTTTGTTTGTTTGTTTGTTTTAAAGAAAACCAAACAATTGGCAAAGCAGAGGACAAACTCATACAGAAATGATGTTTCTTTCTTCACTTCCAGTAGCTCTTGTCTGTGGACAGATCTGATCTCTGCCCCCAAATGAAACATTTGCGTCTGGTATGCCAGACACTTAGACTGATTAATTTATATTGACATTGCTAATGTATGTGACATCTTATGCTGAATATCACTAATAAGTGTTTGGTGCAGGATTACCTGGGTTTACTGTGAAAAAAGATCAGTATGGTTTTTATAGATAACTGGACATTATGGCTGTGTGTACATGATAAGCATTAGAAAGAGGCCTCTGCCACACAACTCAGATGTAAGTCCAGAGTTTGATACTCCCTTCTAATTTGGATGTATTCAGTTTTGACTTGGTTCATTATGAATGGAGAGACCAGCTGCAAAATTCAGATGCTGCTCTAAATTTGAAATCTGAAACTTGCCAGAGGTCAGGAACTTTCAGAGTTAAAAGTGAGGTTTAGTACTATCTCTAATAGGAAGATAATACATATTTTAGAAAAAGTGACTCCAGGCTTTCTTACATCTGTGATTTACTAGGTATATCACACGGTGAATGTTCTCATAAAAACTCTGTTTGCATGACCCTCAATGACAGTTCTGTGTATTGCCTGGATTGGATTCTGATCTTTTACTGCCCTAAATAATCTGTAAATCTGTAATATTTCTATCAGGCATGAGAATGGATTAGCATAAGGAAATAGTACACATATAGCACATATGAGCATACATGTCACGATTATGACATACAGCGTTTGTGATTCCAGGTTACTTCTTACAAGTTCATAAGGCTAGATCATGAAAACACTTCAAGGCCTAAGGCAGCATTTAGCTAAACTTAAATACTAAATTCCAGTACAGTAAGCCAAAATGCCTGGTTCAGTTCTTTTCTGTTTCCTGAAACAGGGTGCCTGTTCAGTTGATTCCACGCCTAATTGTCATAGTGATCCATGGTGGCTGATGTGCCCAAAACCACCTTACAAATACGCGGAATTATACTCATCAGGAAATGCAGAGGTTTATTATTCACCTTTTTGTTTCTGTAGTCCAGGTCTTCCCATGTCAAACCCAAATGTCAAGCAGTACTGTTAGGCTCCTGTGGGGAAAACAGTGGGAAACCAACACAGCACCACAGAGATTAACAAACACAGCTTGCTGGTCATAACTCACATATTGATTCATAGAAATTTTATATTATGCTAGTACCTTTCTGGGAAGGAGAGATATGGGGAACAATACCCTAAAGAGGTTTTTCCAGGAAGGCGTAGAGATGACCACTGTGATGTGCAGACATTGCTGTCAAGCACTGTTGATCAGTTAAAACCCACACAGGGAAGGGAGCAGACCTCTGCCAGCATCCTTGGCTCTGAAAGATGACTAAAAAACCACAGCATGAATTGCACGCCAGGCTTGCCACATGACACTGCTACATGTCTGACATGAAGCTGAAACCTGAATCATTCAGGTGTCACCCTGCATAAATTTTTCAGGTGCTCCCCACAGGCATCCTGTATATTTTTGTTTCCTACATCTTGTCCATGATCTATGGCTTATATCCACATTTCATACATTTAAAATACCTTGCCTAATGCTTCTTCTTTTTACTTTATAATAATCTGGCCCTGTCTAGCTATATTTTAACAAGAATACTTTGTTCTTTATGTGGTTCTATGGAATAACTAAATTTTCTCAATATTTTCTCCTTTGAAGAGGTGATTCCTTCCCTGCTACCCAATAGCAGTCTCCTTCATCCCTAATTTTCATTATTGTTGTGGTTTAAGCCATAAATTCCCCTTCTCCCTCCTTTTCCGCCCCCTCCCCCCCCCCACTCCGATGGGGGGGAAATCTGGAGAAGAGCCAAAGAAAATGTAACTCCCACAGGTTGAGATAAGAACAGTCCAGTAACTGAGATACAATACAAATTACTACTGCCACCGCCAATAACAATAATAATGACAAAGTAAATACAAAGGGAGAGGATACAACCATTTCGCTGCCTAACCGAGCCGAGGGACCGCGCGCCGCTCCCCCCACTGCGTGCCGCGAGAGCCCCGCCCCCTAATCCTACCTCCTGGGCATGATGTGCTGTGGTATGGAATAACCTCATTGGTCAGCCCGGGTCAGGCGCCCTGTCTCCCCTCCCCCAGCTTTTTCCCTCTTCCCCGGCGTAACATGAGACTCTGCGGGGGAGGGAAGCCGAACCAATAACAATCCACCCCTTATTCCATACCATTCACATCATGCTCAGATCCCACATTTTCAAAATATCATCATATATATATATATATATATACATACATACACACACACAAATGGAGAGATATAATCCCTTAGTGCCTGGACCAATCCCTATAAAGCTGCTGAGTCCATCCAGTCCGTGATGTCAGGCTCCACCTTTTGTAACAGTCTTTCAGAGCAGGGGAGGCTGTGTGCAGTGTTGGATCGTTGCCTGCTGATGCTGATTGTTCCTTTACTGCAGAACTCGTCTGGTTTCATCAAAGTTCGTTCTTTGTTGGGATGATGGTCTGAGGGTCAGTCGCGGATATCTTGAAGACGTCTAGTTGGTGGGCTATAAAAAAAACACATTACATAACAAGCAACAGCATGCAATTGAGTTCATTGGCTGTTTTCTCCTAAAATCAAATATCCTTGAGGTACACATCGGACTTCCCCATCTTCCCGCATTACCCACCAAGTATATCCGGGTCCCTGAGCAAAAGCAATCCCATGAGTGGGTTTGCCTTTACCTGAAGCAGGAATAACCCAGACCGTCTTCCCCAGCAAATTCTTCACATGCACCACAGGAACTTTGTCCCCCTCTACAGTATGTAGAAGTTCTGACTGGGCTGGACCAGCCCTGTTGGCAGATCCTCTGGTGTTGACCAACCAGATGGCCTTTGGTAAATGCGTATCCCAATGTTTGAAAGTCCCACCACCCATTGCTCTCAGTGTAGTTTTTAATAGCCCATTGTACCGTTCGATTTTCCCAGAGGCTGGTGCATGGTAGGGGATGTGATATACCCATTCAATGCCATGCGCTTTGGCTCAAGTATCTATCAGGCTGTTCCGGAAATGAGTCCCATTGTCTGACTCAGTTCTCTCTGGTGTGCCGTGTCACCACAAAATCTGTTTCTCAAGGCCCAGGATAGTGTTTCGGGCAGTGGCGTGGGGCACAGCGTATGTTTCCAGCCATCTGGTGGTTGCTTCCATCATGGTAAGCACATGACGCTTGCCTTGGCGGGTTGGTGGGAGTGTAATATAATCAATCTGCCAAGCCTCCCCATATTTGTACTTCAGCCATCGTCCTCCATACCAAAGAGGCTTTAACCGTTTAGCCTGCTTAATTGCAGCACATGTTTCACAGTCATGAATAACCTGGGCAATAGTATCCATTGTTAAGTCCACCCCTCGATCACAAGCCCATCTGTATGTTGCATCTCTGCCCTGATGGCCTGAAGTGTCGTGAGCCCACCGGGCCAAAAATAATTCACCCTTATGTTGCCAATCTAAGTCCATCTGAGCCACTTCAATTTTAGCAGCTTGATCCACTTGTTGGTTGTTCTGGTGTTCCTCAGTAGCCCGAATCTTGGGTACATGAGCATCTACATGGCGTACCTTCACCACCAGGTTTTGCGCTCAGGCAGCGATGTCTTGCCACAGTGCAGCAGCCCAGATGGGTTTCCCTCTGCCTTGCCAGTTGCTCTGCTTCCATTGCTGCAACCACCCCCACAGGGCATTTGCCACCATCCATGAGTCAGTATAGAGATAAAGTACTGGCCACTTTTCTTGTTCAGCAATGTCCAAGGCCAGCTGGATGGCTTTCACTTCTGCATACTGACTCGATTCACCCTTCCCTTCAGCAGTTTCTGCAACTTGTCGTTGAGGACTCCATATTGCTGCCTTCCATCTACGGTGCTTTCCCACAATGCGACAAGACCCATCAGTAAATAAGGCATATTGCTTTTCACTTTCTGACAGTTCATTATATGTTCAGGCCTCTTCAGCACGCATCACCTCCTCCTCTGGTGACCTTCCAGAATCTTTACCCTCTGGCCAGTCCATGATGACTTCTACAATTCCCGGACAACTGGGATTTCCTATTCGAGCTCATTGTGTAATTAGTGCAACCCAGTTACTCCATGTAGCATCAGTTGCATGATGTGTAGAGGAGACCCTGCCTTTGAACATCCAGCCCAGCACGGGCAACTGGGGTGCAAGGAGGAGCTGTGCTTCAGTGACAATCACTTCCGAAGCAGCTCGAACCCCTTCGTAGGCTGCCAATATCTCTTTTTCAGTTGGGGTGTAGCTGGCCTCAGATCCTTTGTATCCCGGACTCCAAAAGCTGAGGGGTCAACCTTGAGTTTCCCCTGGAGCTTTCTGCCAGAGGCTCCAGGTAGGACCGTTCTCCCCAGCTGCAGTGTACAGTACATTTTTAACATCTGGCCCGGTCCGGACTGGTCCGAGGGCTACTGCACGAACTATCTCACGTTTAATTTGCTCAAAGGCTTGTTGCTGCTCAGGGCCCCATTTAAAATCATTTTTCTTCTGGATCACATAATAGAGAGGGCTTACAATCAAACTGTAATTTGGGATGTGCATCCTCCAGAACCCCACAGCACCCAAGAAAGCTTGTGTTTGTTTCTTATTAGTTGGTGACAACATTGCTGTTATCTTGTTGATCACATCTGTGGGGATCTGGCGGCATCCATCTTGCCATTTTATTCCCAAAAATTGAATCTCCTGTGCAGGTCCCTTAACCTTACTCCGTTTTATGGCAGAACTGGCTGTCAGCAGGATTTGGATTATTTTCTTCCCTTTCTCAAAAACTTCTTCTGCTGTATCGCCCCACATGATAATGTCATCAATGTATTACAGGTGTTCTGGAGCTTGCCCCTGTTCCAGTGCAGTCTGGATCAGTCCATGGCAGATGGTAGGGCTGTGTTTCCACCCCTGGGGCAGTCAGTTCCAAGTGTACTGGACGCCCCTCCAAGTAAAAGTGAACTGTGGCCTGCACTCTGCTGCCAGAGGAATTGAGAAAAAAGCATTGGCAATGTCAATCATGGCATACCACTTGGCTGCCTTTGACTCCAGTTCAGACTGAAGCTCTAGCATGTCCGGTACAGCAGCACTCAAGGATGGGGTAACTTCGTTCAGGCCACGATAGTCTACTGTTAGTCTCCACTCTCCTAGACTTTCGCACTGGCCATATGGGGCTATTAAAGGGTGAGTGGGTCCTACTGATCACTCCTTGACTCTCCAATCTACAGATCAGCTTATGGATGGGAATCAGGGAGTCTTGGTTGGTGTGATATTGCTGCCGGTGCACTGTTGTGGTCGCGATTGGCACTTGTTGTTCTTCGACCTTCAGCAACCCCACAGCAGAAGGATCCTCTGAGAGACCAGGCAAGGTGGACAGCTGCTCCACTTCCTCTGTCTCCAAAGCAGCAATACCGAAAGCCCATCATTGGTACCTTTTTGGGTCTTTGAAGTACCCTCTCCTGAGGTAACCTATGCCAAGGATACATGGAGCCTCTGGACCAGTCACAATGGGGTGTTTTTGCCATTCCCTCCCAGTCAGGCTGATTTCAGCCTCCAGTACTGTCAACTCTTGGGATCCTCCTGTCACTCCAGAAATAGAAATAGGTTCCACCCCTTGACAGCTTGATGGCATCAGAGTACACTGTGCACCGGTATCTACTAGAGCCTTATACTTCTGTGGGACTGATGTGCCAGGCCATCTGATCCATACAGTCCAATAAGTTCAATTGTCCCCTCCCTCCACCTGGCTGGAGGCGGGGCCCCTCTAGTAGTCATCACATTGATCACTCACGTCTTGTAGAGATGGATTATTCTTCTTTATCACAGGAGCTGAAGTAAAATCTGCTCTTCCACTCCATCTGGGAACCTGCTCACCAGAGACTGAAGCCGCAGCCTTCATGGGGTGATTAGACCTGACCTTTGCTCTCCTTTTCAGTTCTCGCACCCGCTCCTCCAAAACTGAAGTAGGCTTTCCATCCCACTCCATCATATCTTCTCCATGATCCTGCAGGTAAAACCATAGGGTGGCCCGTGGTGTATACCTTCTATATCTTCTCTCTCGAACAGTGGGACGCCTTCTGTTAATAGCTGAGATGTGTGTTGGTACACGTGAGGAGCTGGATAGATCGTCTCTCAATTGTTGGAGGTTCTGGGACAGTTTTTCCACAGCTGAGATGATGGAAGGGGTGATATTATCTTCAAACTCTCGGAGTTTATAAATCATTTCATCCACTGTTGGTGGTCTTATGTCACTCCAGGTTATTGCTGCCAATGAATGGGCATATGATTGGGGTGCATTTCGTGTAAATTTCTGCCACATGGGTCGTGTACATTCGACTTCATCTGGATCTATGGGTATATCCCCAACATTCAGCTTGGTGATATAGATATCTGTACAATGGCTGATTCTCTCAGAGACTGGATGCCTTTCTCTAGAGTAGTCCACTTGGCCGAACGACTCATAACATCATCCTTGTATAAAAACCTATCTTTCACAGCTGCCAAGAGCCGCTTCCAAAGGCTGAGGGACTTTTTCTCTCTTGCAATTGCTTTGTCAATTCCCCCTTCCCTGGCAAGTGATCCCAGCTGTTTGGCTTCATTACCTTCTAGTTCATGACCTTCGGCCCCATTGTCCCAGCATCGGAGCAGCCAGGTGATGATGTGCTCCCCTGGCTGACGGGTAAAGTCTTTTCACATATTCCATAGCTCGGTTGAGGTCCGAGATCGGGAAGTCATCTCTTCCTTTTCTTCTTCTTCTTCATCATGTGGTAATAATTCCTGGTCAGATGTTGTCCCAGGTGGCGACGTTTCTTTGTCTTGGTTCATCTTTCCTGCCTCTTCTTTGTTTTTCCTCTTGTGTACATGGGCAACCGATATTGGTATGAGGTGGTCCTCTGGTTTAGCTGCAGTGATTATTACTGTGGTTTGGGTAGCTGCCGTACTTGTCACTGGGGTTTGAGTCGTGGCTGTACCTGTCGCTGGTGGTGATGTAGCTGCTGTACTTGGAGCTGGATTAACTGCACTGTCCATTACTCTGCCCTCAGATCCAGAGACGTTTTTTTCCTTTTGCAGATGCTGGACAGTGTTAAACAAGGCTCTGTAAGCATAAGCCAAGCCCCAGCACGTTGCCATGATTTGTCCATCTCTGGTGTGACCAGAATGATCACACACCCCCTTTAAATGTTTTACTAATTTTTTCTGGGAGAGGATACAACTGTTTCGCTGCCCGACTGAGCCGAGAGACCGCGTGCCGCTCCCCAGACCACGCGCTGCTCCCGAGACCGCGTGGCGCGAGAGAGACCACGCACCGCTCCCCCCACCGCATGTCGTGAGAGCCCCGCCCCCGAATCCTACCTCCTGGGCATGATGTGCTGTGGTATGGAATAACCTCATTGGTCAGCCCGGGTCAGGCGCCCTGTCTCCCCTCCCCCAGCTTTTCTCTCTTTCCCGGCATAACATGAGACTCTGCCGGGGGGGGGGGGGGGGGGGGAGGGAAGCCGAACCCATAACAGTCATGTTCCAGAGACTGTAAAATCTGTATGCTGATTCTGCAGACTTGAGCAGTGCAATTACGTAAAAATTAAAGGGCCTTCACTTTTCTTTGTTTAAAACTCATCTTGTGGAAGGCAGGCTTATTGCTTTGAAGTAGAGGAGGGGGGTCCTATCTTAAGCACTTTCTAGAAGAGATCAAGCACAGGGAGAGAGAGCAGCTGATTCTAGATGGAAAGGGTTAAAATCAGTGAAGAAAGATCAGAAAACATCTGAAAACACAATTTTAATTGTTTTTAATTGGTGAGACTCAAAATGAAAACTGTAGATCTGATCCACTGATATAGCAAAGAAATGAAAAGGTGATAGCAAGACTGCTAGGCTTAAGGGGCTTATAATTGTTACGGAAATTTTTGTGCTTGGGTCAGTGGCTTGAATTTGCAGAATTACACGACTATTGTTGAAAAATCATTAAAATGTTGGGGTTTTTTTTTGTTTATTTCCTTGGTTTGATGCCATGAAAATCATTATGATACTTTTCCCATGCTGCTTTTGACAGCCCCAAAACTTGAGGCCAGATTCACAAAGAGTTTTAGGTGCTTAGTATTCATGAAGTATGTTTGTAGTGCAGTCACATACTTAAAATATGTGTATAACCTTAGAGTTTCAGCTGTGTCTTAATGAACCTTGTATTATAGTTGTCAGTTAAGCAGACTACGAATGCTGCGTGGGGTCCTAGTGAGTATGGTTGGTTTGCTCGCCATGCTTATGTCTGACCAGTCACAAACTGTGCACATTTATTAGTGTATGATGAAAACAATGGACTTCTTAATTGCATTGTTATCTTTCATAAATGTGCAGTAATTTTACTGATTTGTTTTCTATTAAATTTCTTTGTGAGAAATACTGAATTGAATTTTTTAGGCAGTTTTGAATATCAAAGGGAGTTCATACCTAACTGAAACATAACTGTAGAAGCACTTCTCTGGACTGTCTTTATTCACAGTTAGAAAGTGAGGATATTTCTGGGCAGGATGGTTTTTTTCTGTCTATCTTATTTGTTTGCTTTATTTTTCTCTGTGTGAGTGTGTCTGGGTTTCTTTAAGTGTATAATGATTCTGCCAGATCTATTAAGACAGTAGCCATTTCAGGCAAAAAGAGCATATGAGGTTTCTTTGACCTTCACCCTGTAGATGGAGCAACTCATGAGATGAAAACTCATTTCAGCATCTAAAGTAGAGTGACTCTGACTGCAGCATCAGCATTGTCAGGAGCCTGATAAACAGGACCACTCACTCCAGGCAGTTTGGAAACAGCATGCAAATTACCAGGAAAACAGGAATATGGATAAACTGTAGCTTCACTTCATGTTTCAAGTCCATCACAATAAAACAGGAGCTTCTCCTTGCTCAGAAGGAATGGCGTATGCTGTAATCCATGGAGAATCAACGTATAATTAATTGTGGGTTATACTAGCTAAGTATTGAACGGGCTTTGCTGCAATGAAGAATTTTCTGTTATATGTGTATATAAACTGCACAGCTTACCTGTAATTTTACTTATTTTAAAAAGACGTCTAAGAGAATCATAGAATCGTAGAATAGTTAGGGTTGGAAAGGACCTTAAGATCATCTAGTTCCAACCTCCCTGCCATGGGCAGGGACACCACACGTTAAACTATGTCACCCAAGGCTCTGGCCAAACCGGCCTTCAGTACCACCAGCGACGGAGCATTCACAACTTCCCTGGGCCACCCATTCCAGTGCCTCACCACCCTTACAGGAAAGAGCTTCTTCCTCATATCCAATCTAAACTTCCCCTGTTTAAGTTTGAACCTATTGCCCCTTGTCTGATCACTACAGTCCCTCATGAAGTGTCCCTCCCCAGCATCCCTATAGGCCCCCTCCAGGTATTGGAAGGCTGCTATGAGGTCTCCACACAGCCTTCTCTTCTCCAGGCTGAAAAGCCCCAACTTTCTCATCCTATCTTCATACGGGAGCTGCTCCAGTCCCCTGATCATCCTCGTGGCCCTCCTCTGCACTTGTTCCAACAGTTCCACGTCCTTTTTATGTTGAGGACTCCAGAACTGCACACAGTACTCCAAGTGAGGTCTCCCAAGAGCAGAGTAGAGGGGCAGGATCACCTCCCTCGACCTGCTGGTCATACTCTTTCTGATGCAGTCCAGGATATGTTTGGCTTTCTGGGCTGCAAGCACGCACTAAAGCTGGCTCATGTTCATTTTCTCATTGACCAACACCCCCAAGTCCTTCTCCACAGGGCTGCTCTGATTTTCTTCTCTGCCCAACCTGTAGCTTTGCTTGGAATTGCTCTGACCCAGGTGTAGGACCTTGCACTTGTAATGGTTAACCTTCATCAGGTTGGCATCAGCCAACAAAGAGAGAAATGATTGAACAACTTTAGAGTGGAGGAGGAGGCGAAGGCGAGAAGAATGTTATGGCTATTAGTACACCACTAAATTGCTGAATAATCTCTAGCTCAAGTTGGAAATCTCAGAGCAACTATCATGCCCATCCAGTAAGAAGTTCAGCATCTGAAATGCTTATCTAGAAGCATGGCTGATGAGATCAAACCTTCTGAGCATTACGTATAATCTGAAAAGAGCCACTGGATGAAGTCCTACGGAAAGGTTGATCCATGTATGTTAAATCAGGTGAGGTGATATGCACTTAGTGGCTACTTCTTAGGTGAAAAAGTACACAAAATGCCTTACTGCAGCTCCCAGCAAATATGGTTGACTGAAAGTGAGAAAAGCGGTGGTTGCTGTTTGGCTTGCTAAAGGCACGAGCTGTAAATTTCATCTGCTTATATAACTGGATTCTTTGTATCCTCCTCAGTAACAACTAGCTCAGCTGGAGGTGCAAAGTCTAAGCAGGTCTCACTGACTTTTTTTTTACGTCAGTGGTATGAGCAGAATTCACAGAATTTTGTCATTTTAGTTGTATAAATCCAGAACTGAGGCTTGTTTATATTGTGAGAGACGGTGGGGTAGAGGGGAAAAGGCACTCTGGATTACTTTTATCATGGTGAAATTAACTGTGCACTAGGAGTACTTTACTCTAAAAAGAAAGTGTATGTGTAGCTGATGCGTAGATGTGTATTACAGACTCACCTATATTTAATTCATATAGGATAGAAAACAGCTTGAATAACAGGGTCATACCAATTTTTATGGATATTGCTACTAACTATGCCTTCTATTACGCAGTTTTCAGAAGCTGTGCATCAGGGAATAATTTGTTTTCAGTACTCTTCTGTCATTAATTGTCTACTATGACAGTCTTTTCACCTCTTAGATTTGTATAATGTGTAGTCATCTTCAACTGGCATGAGTCAGCATGGCATCAATTAAAGCTCAAAATGAAGAAACAAGTGTTATGGGAGAAGTATGGTTTTGTGCTTGAAATAAGCACTTAGCTGGACTAGTGCACTATGTTGCCCATTGTGCTTAATTTTAGAGTTTCCTGAAATCATAAGGTGACTAATGGTCCTGCAGTCTTCACAGGGAAGTAACTATTTTCATGGCAAGTTGAAAAGAAGTAAGCATTAGGCAATTTTAAAGATAAAGGCAAATTCAAATTATGGCTTTTGTCCCCATTGCTTTCCCTAAGATTTGAGCAGTCTAATAATGGGCTATGTTTATTATATGCATGAAACTTTAACCTGCCACAATCTATTTTACACAATCGACAGTGAGCCATCTATGTTTTACATAAAGGTCTAATTTAAGCCTTTAAATGCGTGATGATATGAGAAAATTCTGAGGAAGCGGTGTTTTTCTGGTTTACTTCCTTCCTAGTACTCACTTTTTACATTTGCATATGTTATTTGTTGGAGGGTTATATTTATAAAAGGGAGACAAACTTGCATAGATGAGAATATATTCTTTCTCTTTGAAGTTTTCTTCTGATGCTTGAATCCTTTTACTTGCTATGAAAGGCTCACATGAGAGGAGTTCTATAATTACAATTGCAAATAGGTTCTCATGGAGATAAGGCTGGATGGCTTTATTTTCATGGTTGTGGTAACAGACTACCCTACTCCTAAGTTGTGAAAATCCAACCTAAAGAAAATTTAAAGGAGTCACTGAGTTCGTCTCTCAGATCAAGGACACGATAAGCTATACCTGCCTCATTTGCACCAAAATTTAAATCTCCAGTAATGAAGACCACCTATAGAGATTGTGCCAGGGTTTCACAGAGGGGAAAGATGCAGGTTAGACATTCAGAAAAACTCATAGAAGGTCTCTCTTTCTCCATCTTAAAACTGTTACTACTTCTTTATGTCACAAACAGGTTACTCCCATATTGTAGAAAACTTATATACTTAAGAACAGCTATTATGAGTCTCGTCTCCTAGCCAATAACACGTCAGTCTTGTTCATACTTCTCAGTATATCTTTTGCCTTTCTCTCAATAGCTTCTATGATATATTATTATCTAGCTACTTCTCTGTTTACTTGCTCCTTCACCTCCAACACCTCACCTGGAATGGCACAGCTGATTATTTGTCTTCATGTTAAATGCTGCACTTGCCTTTATGAAAATACATCACCATCTTTTTTTCTTTGCTGATTTGTCTCTCCAATTATTCAGGCTTGGTTTGAATTCCAGACCTGTCCTCAGTTTGAGGATGTCTGTGAATTTAAAATCTGGTTTACTATCATCAAAATCACTAATAAAAAATATGCAGTAGTGCTGCATTTGGACATACTACTCACAACACCTTCCACTTTTGTACTGATGAAGTGATTCTCTAGCTATGATTTTTGCAGCTAGCTAGATACATGTTTGATTGTTCTCCAGTTTATTTGTGAAATACTGGCAGTAGAAAAAACAACTGCTACCTATTAAATTGGGTCACCATATTTCTGTCTCTTTGATAAACAGTGAAGAGAGCAGACCTCCATCCACGGTAAAACTTTGAACGAATATTTGTATTCCTCCAAACCAAAGTTGTTCCTATTGCTAAAATAGAAAGTAATCTCAAACCCTGCCTATGTAGTGAAATCAGCATAATCTCCTTGGCACAACAATTGGCAAGTCTGCATCCATTACCTTCTAGAGAGGCTGGACTAGATCTTGGCCAAAGACACCTGTTTCCTGTTGTCCTGATCTTTGGACTGGTTTGAATTAGAATCATAGAATCATAGGATAGTTAGGGTTGGAAAGGACCTTAAGATCATCAAATTCCAACCCTCCTGCCATGGGCAGGGACACCTCCCACTAAACCATGCCACCCAAGGCTCTGTCCAATGGGGCCTTGAATGCCACCAAGAATGGAGCATTCACAGCTTCCCTAGGCAACCCATTCCAGTGCCTCACCACCCTCACTGTAAAGAAGTTCCTCCTTATAGCCAATCTAAACTTCCCCTGTTTAAGTTTTAACCTGTTACCTGTTGTCCTATCACTGCAGTCCCTAATGAACAGTCCCTAATGAAGAGTCCCTCCTCAGCATCCTTATAGGCCCCCTTCAGATACTGGAAGGCTGAATTGTCCATCTGTTATATCAACAGATGTACAATTTTGGTGTCCAGTCATCAGACCTCCAAATATAAATACCATGCATCTGTCCTCTGTGGTTTGTAGGAGAATGGGGATATATAGGTTTTCTATAATTTGGCCCTCCTTTTCTCCCTCCTGGGGAAAACCGGTCTATCAGTGAACCAAAGTGTCCTTCTTCAATTTTATCCAGTTCTCAGGAGGGATACTTTAAGTCTCAACTGAGTGCTGCTGCATGTTTTTTTCTGGTTGAGAAACAGCTACTTCTCATTTTATTGCTGAAATCTGTTTTAAAAGGGGATGCCATTCATTATAACATATCAGCAGGAAGAGACTGTTTCAACTGACTCATTTTACTCCTTTTAGTTTTCCCCTCCAACAGATTCAGTGATTAGGGATGGGATAATTAACAGATCTTTTAAACATATATAAAAACAAATACCTGCAAAAAGTCTGGTTTGCAGGACCAGGTTGATTACCATTTGGAAAATGGCAATGGATATGAGCTGCAGGTAGAATTAATGAGACTGTGGTTTATTGTTTAAGCACTAAACTTTCTTACACTGTCTGCAGCCAGTAATTTAATTGTTGCAATGGATTTTAGCACGAAATATGTGTGCTTGTTGAATAAGAAAAAGTAATGTGACAGTATATTACTTTCATTCTGTTACTTATAAAGGATTCAAATGAAAAGATTTTCTAAGTTAAACTACATTAGCTGCTTCATTGCTGTATGTCATAAAAAATCTGGTTGATACATTTAAGTCTTCATGAAATAAAGAAACTGAGAATTGGATGTGCTTTTTCCTACTCTGTTCATTTCATTGGCTGAGTAGAGTTGCAAGCTAAGATTTCACTCATCACTTATAATTGTTTTCTCAGATACAATATAGTTATTTGAATTCAGTGTTCATTAACTGGAAGCAACTCTGCAGAAGTTGCAGATTTGAAAGTATGACAATGAGAACTAGCTTTTGGTGCAGGAGTGTTTGCTCATAAATTGCCTGAAAGCTTCAGAAGTTACTAAGGAGTTTTCTTGATTGATTAATACCATGAGTACTATCTTTAACTGAAGTCTTGAGTATGTGGTGTAGTGGATTTTTAAAAGGAGATCATTCATCCATACCTTTAGTGGATATTATAATTTATTATGATGAGATGTTTTCATGTGCAATATAGCCATTACTCATCAGTAATTGGTAGTTTCTAGATTTTCCTTTATAGAGACCCAGCTGGGAATTAGTTAAATCAAATGTTGATGTGCTGTTGTCCAATATACACTCTTGATAATTGGAGATCTTGGAAAGAACGGGAATTTAGAGAAGTGCTAGTTCAAAGATATTTCAAAGAGCTAAGGAAAGCAATCAGTGCTTGAGGGTAATATGCAGATTTTCAGAAAGAATCTTATTGAGAGTTGAGTGACAAGTATAATTAGCAGCTTAAACAGACCAGGTAAGAAAAAGTACCAATTTAGACAAACTTACAGATCTTAAAATGTAAATGCTTGAGTTGAACATGCTTGTTAAAGCCTTCTAAATTGCAACTGACAAAAACTTTCAAGTGCAACTAAAAAAAAGTTAAAAAGTAGCAAGTCAAATGGCTTTAAAATGAAAACAGAGCTTAACAATTTATAGAATCATAGAATCGGCTAGGTTGGAAGAGATCTTTAAGATCACCAAGTCCAACCATTACCCAGGACTGCCAAGACCACCACTAAACCTTGTCACTGAGGGTCTCATCTATGTGGTTTTTGAACACTTGTAGGAGCGGTGATTTGTCCACTTCCCTTTGCAGCCAGTTCCAATGCCTGTTCACCCTTTTGGTGAATAAATGTTTCCTAATATCCAGTCTAAACCTCCCTTGGCGTAGCTTGAGGCCATTATCTCTTGTTCTGTCACTTATTACTTGGGAGAAGAGACCAACTCCCACCCTACTACAAGCTCTTTTAGGTAGCTGTAGAGAGTGATGAGGTCCCCCCTGAGCCTTCTCTTCTCCAACTTCTTCTCTCAAAAGGTACCTAGACAAGAAAATGGAAATATTTGTTTCTCTGAGAAAGCCAGCACAACAATCACATTCATAATGCCAGGCTGAGGACATTAAATTGCAAGAGGGAGGATCCTTGCCCTAAGAATAACTCAAAGCAAAGAAAACAGCCACAAACTTGAGTCCTTGCTGGTGCTCAACACAAGTGAGTCTCCCATGGAGGCATTTGCCGGTTTTAGTCCCAGTGTCCTGGGCGGCATGTAGTCAGTTCAGTCTGAAAGGGGGATCAGTCCCCCATAAGCAGTTTGCCAAGAATATTTTCTGTTTCTTGTAAATCCCTGAAGGATTTGTTGTCTTCATATTACCTCTAATAGATTTCTTTGCCTTTTTCTCTCATACCCGCTCTAAGAAATTTTCAAGTTTCAGTGTAACCTATAAATTTACAGCAGTTATTCTTAAATCTCTATAGGCAAATATATTGTCTGTGAGATAACTAAGAAAGTAAAATGAAAATTATAGCTATAAAGCTCTCCCCCTGACTGCCATGGGATTAAATTTACACTTTTATGCCACTAACAAAATGGAAACTGCAATAGCAGTCATTAGTAATTGGGAGAAAGATGACTGGATTATTCTTTTCAACAGATTAAGAATGCAGACGAAATAAATTCATGGTACCATTTCAAAGTCAAGAGCAGTTTGACAATTTGACCTTTATATCCATTGAAATATTTATAGAAAATAGCCATACTAGTTCTGCAAATGTATAGAAACCTGCAGTGATAAACCTAAAATAAAATTCTGCCTAATCTGAATACTTGGGGTTGGGGGTGGGGGTATGCTTTCCTTGTATTGAAAAATTGTTGAGAAGTAAAATAGTTAATTTTGTGAAACTAAGAACTCCACTGCAATTTTATTTCCTCTGAATGGTTTAGATGACAAATGGCAGAATTTATAATCTGTAGAAAGAAATAGCTACCTTGTAATGGCAAACGTAAAAGCAAAATTGAGTTGGGTAATCATTTTCTTTTTAGAGCTGGCTACAACAGTAAAGAATCTTCATTCACTGCTATTTATGTTGCTAATGCCTGAATGCATATTAACATGCTACTATGATGATAAGGACCAGAAATATAAAGGAAATTACTGAGACCATGTAAGAATTTTTTTTTTTCCATTCCTAATTTTAGCTACAAATACCGATTGCTAAACTCTAGTTTCCTTCACTCTGCAGCATTTACATTAGTAAAAGTCCCATGGAGCTTGTTGCAGGGAGCTGTTGTAAACTTCTGTTCTGGGTTGACTTTGTCTGGATGCCAGGTGCCCATCAAAGCCGCTGTATCGATCCCCTACGCAGCTGGACAGGGAAGAGAAAATATGACAGTGGTTCATGGGTCAAGATAAGGACAAGGAGAGATCACTCACCAGTTACTGTCATGGGTAAAACAGACTTGACTTGAGGAAAATAGTTTATTACTTATCAAATCAGAGTAGGATAATGAGAAATAAACCCCAGATCTTAAAACACCTTCCCCCCACCCCTCCCTTCTTCCAGGGCTTAACTTTGCTCCCCATTTTCTCTTCCTCCTCCCCAGCAACAGTGTAGGGGGATGGGGAATGAGGGTTGCAGTTATAGCATCACACATTGTCTCTGCTGCTCCTTCCTCCTTAGGGGAGGACTCATCCCCTGCTCCAATGTAAGGTCCCTCCCATGAGAGTCTTCCATGAACTTGTCTAATGTGAGTCCTTCCTGTGGGCTGCAGTTCTTCATGAACTGTTCCAGTGAGGGTCCCTTCCATGGGGTGCAGCTCTTCAGGAACAGACTGCTACAGCCTGGGTCCCTTCCATGAGCGCAATCCTTCAGGAACAGACTGCTCCTACGTGGGTCCCCTGCGAAGTCACAAGTCCTGCAGCAAATCTGCTCCAGCATGGGCTCCTCTTTGCATGGGACCACAGGTCCTGCCAGGAACCTGCTCCAGTTCAGGCTTTCCATGGGGTCACAGTCTCCTTTGGTCTTGCTCTGGGAAGGGATTCTCCATAGGAACCAGGTGGATATCTGCTCCACCATGGACCTCATTTGCTGCAGGTGGATATCTGCTCCACCGTGGATCTATATCAGCTGCAGGGGCACAGTCTGCCTCACCATGGTCTGCACCACAGGCTGCAGGAGAATCTGCTCTGGAACCCAGAGCAGTTCTTCCCCTCTTTCTGCACTGACCTTAGGGTTTGCAGGGCTGTTTCTCTCACATATTCTCACTTCTCCCTCCAGCTGCAATTTCTCCTGTGCAGTAAATTTTTTCTCTCTTCTTAGCTATGTCATCCCAGAGGAGCTGTCACCATTGCTGGTGGGCTCAGCCTTGGTGAGCAGCAGGTCTGTCTTGGAGCCAGTTGCATCGGCTCCACTGGATGTGAGGGAAGCTTCTAGCAGCTTCTCACAGAACCCACCCCTGTAGCCTTCCTGCTACCAAAATCTTGCCACGCGAACTCAATACACCTTCATTCAAACAGTAGTTGTTGGGGTTTATAAGCTTTGCTGAGGAACAGGGATGCATGGGATCCCTCAGCATCAAGCCACTTGGTTAGTGGTGTATATTATAAGAAATGCAGTATTACAGTATTATAGAGTAAGAGAACTACACATGGGGAAAGGGAAGACCTTGTGCTTCGGAGCATAATGCTCTCTTCCACATGTGAAAACTAAAAAGAAAATGTAATTATAGTTCTTTCCTGTCTTGCAAGGAAACCTGTGAAATTCTGTGAAACAGTTGGCATTGACAAGGGCTTAACACAGTAGAGAGAGGAACGGTGAAGCTGCTTTTTATATAAGTGCTTACACATTTCTTCAACTCTTCTAAGACATTTCTAAATCATGCTAGACAAATTCTAATTATTCAGTGGATCCAAAAGTGATGATTTTCAAAGTATAAACCCCAAAATTTCAAGGAACTTGACCATTTTGGAGCACTTCATCTGAAGATGTATTTAACTAAAAACCTAATACAACAAAATGAAGGTAGCATTTGGAGTTCCCAGCATACTTGCATGTAAGGAACTAATTGATTTGTTATAAATGAGAGTCCTAAAATGTTCCTGATAGAGTGGAGAGGACAGTAAGACTGCCATCAATAATAATATTAGGCACTGACACAGCACGACCTGTGCTTCTGCCAGGTCTGTTGAATAATAAAAACATTCTAGAGATGGAAGTGAAATCCTCTACTTTTCAACTGTAGCATATCTCTATGCAGTGGATTTTTTTTTATTTCTAAATAATGCCATTAGCATAAGTGATATCCCACATCATTTCTTACCTACCAGAGCACATATACCATGTTACAGGGTATTGTCTCCAGATATTGTTTCACAGATTTTCTCAAATGGTCAATAAAAGGTTATTGCAGTTTAATCTAATATATCTGGTCTTGCAAAAATAAGAAAAGTTTCATTGAAAGGAAGGTGTTGATAAGACTTCCTTGAGCAATTGCCTGTGCAGGCAATGTTTGACTTCTACTTAATCAAGATTCACGACTGGAAAAGGGAAATATAACCTCCATTTTCAAGGAGGGGAAAATAGATGAGTGTCGTGGTTTAAGTCTCTACCCACCCCCCACACAGTTTTCTCACTCACTCACTCCTCTCTCTTTCTTCCCCCAGTCCCAGGGGGATGGAGAGGAGAATCAAAAGAATGCAACTCGCACAGGTTGAGATAAGAAAAGTTTAGTAACTAAGGTATAACACAAATCACTACTGCTACCACCAGTAATAATAATGACAGTAATAATGACAGAGAAGTACAAAAAAAGAGAATACAACTGTTCACCAAGCCCGACCCAGCCAGTGCAACCCCCAGCAGCAAACCCCCCAGTACCAAAACCTGACCATGCCGTGCACCCCCAGTCCACCACCACACCCTTCCAGGTCTCTGCCCTCCCGTTTCACATCCTGGGCATGACGTGCTGTGGTATGGAATAACCTCTTTGGTCAGTCTGGGTCAGGTGTCCTGTTTCTGCGTCCTCCTGGCTCCCCCTCCTCCCTGTCAGCGCATGAGACTCAGAAAGTCCTTGGCCAGACCAAAACATTACCAAGCAGTAACTGAAAACACTGGTGTTATCAGCACAGTTCCCAGGCCCAAAATCAAAACCACAGCATTGCACCAGCTACCAAGAAGGAGAAAAAAGGACTGCTGCTGCTGAACCCATGACAACGAGTCAGGGAACTAGAGACCAGTCAGTCTCACCTCTGTGTCTGGCAAAATCTTGGAGTGGATTCTCCTGGAAGGCATGCCTGGAAGGCACATGAAAAACAACAAGGTGCTTGGTGACAGCCAGCATGGTTTCACTAAGGAGAAATCCTGCCTGACCAATCTGGTGATATTCTACGATGGGGCTATGGAACTGATGGACAAGGATAGAGCAATTGATGTCATCTACCTGGACTTGTGTAAAGCATTCGACACTGTCTCACATGACATCCTTGTATCTAAGTTGGAGAGACATCAATTTGATAGATGGACCACTCGGTGGATAAAGAACTGGCTGGATGGCCGCACACAAAGAGTTGTGCTCAATGTCTCAGTGTTGAGTTGGAGACCAGTAATGAGTGGTGTCCCTCAGGTATCGGTGTTGGGACTGGTCTTGTTCAACATCTTTGTCAGTGACATGGACAGTGGGATTGAGTGCGCCCTCAGCAAGTTTGCCAATGACACCAAGCTGTGTGGTTTGGTTGATACGCTGGAGGGAAGGAATGCCATCCAGAGGGACCTTGACACACTTGTGAGGTGGGCTGATGCCAACCTGATGAAATTTAACCATGCCAAGTGCAAGCTCCTACGCCTGGGCGGGAGCAATCCCAGGCACAGCTCTAGGTTGGGCAGGGAAGAGATTCAGAGCAGCCCTGTGGAGAAGGACTTGGGGGTGTTGGTTGATGAAAAAATGAACATGAGCTGGCTTTAGTGTGCGCTCGCAGCTCAGAAAGCCAACCGTATCCTGGGCTGCATCAAAAGGAGAGTGACCAGCAGGTCGAGGGAGGTGATCCTGCCCCTCTACTCTGCTCTTGGGAGACCTCACTTGGAGTATTGTGTGCAGTTCTGGTGTCCTCAACATCAAAAGGACATGGAACTATTGGAAAAAGTGCAGAGGAGGGCCATGAGGATGATCAGGGGACTGAAGCACCTTCCTTATGATGATAGGCTGAGAAAGTTTGGGCTGTTCAGACTGGATTAGAGAAGGCTGCATGGAGACCTCCTAGCAGCTTTCCAGTATCTGAAGGGGGCCTATAGGGATGCTGGTGAGGAACTCTTCATGAGGGACTGTAGTGAGAGGACAAGGGATAATGGGTTCAAAGTTAAGCAGGGGAAGTTTAGATTGGATATGAGGAAGAAATTCTTTCCTGTGAGAGTGGTGAGGCACTGGAATGGGTTTCTCAAGGAAGTTGTGAATGCTCCATCGCTGGTGGTGTTGAATGCCAGGTTGGCCAGAGCCTTGGGTGGCATGGTTTAGTGTGAGGTGTCCCTGCCCCTGGCAGTGGGGTTGGAACTAGATAGTCTTAAGGTCCTTTCCAACCCTAACTATTCTGATTCTGTGATTAAGTCTCCAGAGTCTCCGACTTCCAGTTGAACTCTCTTCTCACAGAGAAGTTTATGAAAATATCACCAGGCAGTTTCAGTATGCAGCTAAGTAATTCATAATTGTTTCATTTCTTAACTTTAACTTCTTTCTTAACAAGGTGTCTTGGATGAACATGGAGCACAGATTAGTTATGTACTAAGCTGGTGTTGTCCTGGTAGGTTGTTGCAGGGAGCAGTGGTGAGGGTTGAGGTGTGAAATCTTGTGGAATTTAAATCTGCCTTTCTGAAGGGCTGTCTCTATTCCAGCTAATGCAGAGGCAGCCTAAACAATTTGCCTGGATGGATGGAGTGTGAATTGAGGAGATGGAGGTTGAGTGTCTTAAATTGACAGCATGATCTTAAACTCAAGGTGTAAAGGCCTTTTGGATTGCAGTTGTGGCCTTTTTTTTTTTAAACATGACCTAAAAATGAAATATTGTTTTCAAAAGGCTACACATTCACATCTATATCTTTGAAAAGGCAAATGCAAAGTAATATGAAATCACAGAATGATGTTAACTTTTGTAAAATTATTGTAGAAGTTCTAATAGGACTCCTTTTTTCTCCAGAAAGAAGACATAACCTTGAAACTATCAGTCTTCCTGACCTGGCTTCCACACCATGTAGACCAGAAATCTGCAAGGCTTTAGGTTTTTGGTAGGTGTACACTTAAAAAAGGTAAAAATTCATTTAGTGAACCGGTACTTAAGCAGGCAGATTGACTACCACTAATCAGAAAAGGAAAGGCATGCTAAATGCGCAGAGCAGCTATTTAATGAAAAGTTTTCCACATAGGCAAACTGTGGGACCATCTTTCATTTTTGAAATATTCTATCACTGATGAAAAACTATCCTGAATTTGTTGAGTTTAAGACTTGTTTTTCGATGTGCAGTGTGAGTTTGTTTGGAAGTGGATTGCAATGACAGTGGCATCATTCTCTGTGCTGATCTGATCTGATCACACTCTGAAGCCAGAGAAGCAAATTCACCTCACTGAAATGAACCTGTTTTACCTTTGATGCTTCAAAGGATTCAGTTTCTCTGAATATTTCTGCCAGAGCAACCTTTATATGAGCAAAGCTGTTCTGTAAAAAGTAGCTTTCACAAAAATGGTGAATAGACATAACATCAGGATATGCATAGATTGAAATTATTGATAAACCTTCTGTGTCAGGCTTTAATATCTCTGAAAAAGATATTTTTATACTTGATAATAACTTTATCAGTACTATGACTTCACCCCAGTTAACTTCTAACAGCTTGTGGTTTAATGCCACCTGGCAGATAAGCCCACACAGCTGCTTACTCACTTACCCCCATGGCAAGATAAGGGGGAGAATCAGAAGGGTAAAAGTGAGAAAACCCATAGATTGAGACAAAAACAGTTTAAAAGGTAAAGCAAAAGCCTTGCACGCAAGCAGAGCAGAGCAAGAAATTCATTCACCACTTCTCACAGGTAGGCAGGTGTTCAGCCATAACTAGGAAAATAAGGCTCTTTCATGTGTAACGGTGATTTGGGAAAAAATGCCATTGCTCTAAATTCCCCTCTCTTCCTTCTTTTCCCACCCAGCTTTGTACACTGAGGATGACACTCTATGCAATGGAATATCCCTTGGATCATACAGGATCAGCTCTCCCAGCTTCTTGTGCACCCCCAGCCTGCTCACTGATAGGGTAAGAGGCAGAAAAGATCTTGACTTTGTATAAGAACTGCTCAGCAGTAACGAAAATATCTCTCTGTTATCAACCATTTGCAGCACAAATCCAAAACATAACCCCATACCAGCTACCATGGAGAAAATGAACACTGTCCCAGCCAAAATCAGCACACAGTTTCATTCCAGGGGATTTCAGGGGAACAACACAGTGGCAAAGATGATCTTGGAAATCATACCTTTTACCTTTGTAAGTAATTGAATCTTACAGTAATCAAGATTCCATCAGACAAAAGTCATAGTCTTTGTGTGTATTCTTATAGTAGTTCACTTTTCTAAACTTTGTTTTATCATTCAGTACGTAAAAATCTCTGATATGAACACTGCAGTGATCATTGTTTGGAGAGTGTCCTGGGTTCAGCAGTAGCAGTCATTTTTCTCCCTCTTAGTAGCTGGTGCAGTGCTGTGGTTTTGACTTTCGGCCTGGGAACAGTGCTGATAACACCCATGTTTTCAGTTGCTGCTCAGTAATGTTTAGTCTGACCAAGGACTTTCTGAGTCTCATGCTCTGCCAGGGAGGAGGGGAAGCCGGGAGGAAGCAGAGACAGGACACCTGACCCAAACTGACCAAAAAGGTATTCCATACCACAGCACGTCACGCCCAGTATATAAACTGAGGGCAGTTACCTGGAAGGGTTAGATCACTGCTCGGTTGGGCTGGGTATCGGTCGGCAGGTTGTGAGCAGTTGTATTCTCTTCCTTTGTTATTTCCCTTATCATTATTATTATTATTGGTGGTAGCAGTAGTGATTTGTGTTCTACCTTAGTTACTGGACTGTTCTTATCTCAACCCATGGGGGTTACATTCTTTCGATTCTCCTCCCCATCCCTCTGAGAGCTGGGGGGAGGAAGGTGGGGGGAAGTGAGAGAGCAGCTGCGTGGCTGAATGAGCTGAGGAAAAGTGGGAGTTAAAGTATCTGGTTTATTTTCTTTGCATCCGTAATAACTCAGAGCTTCTCTGTGACTCTTTTTGGTGAAAAAAAGAACAGATAAACCCATGGCTCTTAAAGCACTTAAAGGCTCATGGGTAGTAAGCAGAAAAAGGTAAGTTCACATGATTATTTTTTGACATAAAGAACAGCGTAATTAAAGTACATCCCCAAAAGTGAGTATGAGTAACTGTGTCTCTAGTCAACTGTAAAGATTATATTGATATGCTAATACACTAAATTAAGATTTATGTTGGCAAAAGTAAACCCCAATTTTATTTATAGTACCTTTTGATTCAAGATTCCATAAAATATAGTGCTTTGAATTATACACAGCTCATGTTTGCATCTGTTTCTGCAGTACATTTGTCCAAAAAGCTCTTGGAAACTCTAAAGATAAGATTTGTGAAAAAATCTGGAGGGATATTATCTATGAGTTGTCTTTTCTCTCTAGCTTTCCTAAAATACGGAGGAAGAGCTGAAGACCTATTGGATATTACTGTTTCTGCAACTGGTGAGCAAATGTTGGTGGGCTCTTCCAAGCATCTGTGGTCTGTATTCTCATTAATGTTCAACTCAAAATTAATGAACTGCATTTTCAGACGAATCCAGGGGGTCATGTTGCTTTTTACACTGTATAACAACTTACACAGAGTCAATTTCTTTCTCTAACTGTCCTGCATTCACAAATTCAAAAAATGTTTATAGCAAAAGTTCAGAGCATTTTTGCTTCCTTAGTAGGTGATTCTTGTGTGCAAGTAGTAAACAACAGCACATATCAAATATATTTCCTTTGCAAGCTAGATCGTTTAGGATGCAATACTGTAGCATTGTAGCAAGGCTTCAATGCGAGATGTTATAGGAGAGAAATGTGATATAAAGACAAATATAATCTCACTCACACTCAACCTCTCATATATCATATATACTTTGAAGCACCAAGATATGTGTGTACAAGTAGCCCAGGCATCAGGACATTTGTCCAGGGTGCCTGAACAGGACTTTTACAATGAAAACCAGGACGAAGCATAATGCCCAGCAAATCTGTGTAGTATCTCCTGGGTTCTTAAGTCGATGACCAATTGTTTTGGACACATCTTTCTCAACCAGTTAGGAGCTGACAGCAGATGTGATCCTCTGCCTTCCCATCCTCCCCCTCCTCTTTGAGTCATCAGGATTTACTCACAGTCCTTTTCTTCCTGCTTTGCATGTCTCAGGAAGCTGCACTTTCTCCTGGGTGCTGGGCTCTGGATGATCTCTTAATCCAGGAGCCATTTAGGGCACCTGCTCCTCCTATAGCTGTTCTGCTATTGCTCCCATTTCTTCTCCATTTGGAGCCATCTTCATATTTCTATTTAGATTCTGCAATGTGCAGCACCACTGGTGCTTCGTTGAGATATGCAGAGAGGCCAGCTGACCTACTGGGAGTGCCTGACCTTTCGCTGCTCAAGTATTCACACTGCTTAGTCTATTGGCACTGAAACTGGAGGATCTGGATGCTGTTTTAACATTTCTTCCATTAATTATGTTTACCTTAGAAAGTTTTGAAGGTAGGAGGAAGTTTTTAGATAACAAAGCAAATCTCCAAAGTTTTAAAAATGTTATGTCTGTCTGTTTAAAGAGCAGATTAAAGGACAGTTTTGAGTTAACAAAAAATGTTGCCTGAACTGAACTTTCACTCAGCCTGGTTGAAAATTCATTCATTTTGATGTGGATTACAAAAGAAAAATTAAATTGTATAAAGTAAGAATAAAACCTTAGAATTGGACATGGGCAAAATTGAAAGGTTTTCTAGAAGAAATAGTTTCTCTCTAGTTATTTTAAGCTCTATAACAAACACTACTGTTACATAATTGTAAAGAGGTTAATAGCTGCCAGAGTTGATTAAAAGGTATTTTTATAAATCAGCTTTAAAATACTCTCTCCCTTGCTACTCTGTTAAATTGATAAAGAAGTGATTCTTTTATTGAACTGAGTTCTAATGTTTCACTGGCATAAAATATTGGTTTGAATTAAGTATGCAGAGAAGCAGCATTACTGATAATAAGATGTGGAGCTCTTCCCTAGATGTCCACAGCTATGCATCTCAAAGCACTGTACAAGGACACGATGTGCTACTTGTTTCTTCTGCTGGGCCAAGGTTGCTTATATGCTGGAAGGGCAGGAGAGCATCTATGGTTCTAGAAGTCCATTGCACCATCCTGCTGTTGCTTTATCTGCTTGCATTGTACTAGTGTGTTCAAGCTGTTCTGTTGTTGTTTGGATGGAGTTTAAGCATGAGGAAAAGAATCTGTTGCATTGTGTTTTGGTTTCCACTTTTTCTCTGACCTCTTTTTAGCCCCTGCATGTAGCGCTATGTGAGGAAATGGAGTAGGAATATGCCAGCTGGACATGGTTGCATATAGGGCAGCCCACAATCAAAACCATTCTTTATAATTCACATACATCTGGTAGTTAGCCCAGCTCCCACACAGCAGGGTTGCCCAGCTTCTATGAGTTATTATACTACTGCGTGAGTTACCTGTAGTAGTAGTCTCCTGTGAGAAAAATAAAGGCATTTTGTATTCTTATTTGCCCTCATTTACATCTTGTGATAATTTCTTCACATCTCACAATTGCCTTTTCGTTTAAATCTTTTAAAAATACCAATATCATATAAATGTATGAAAAAATATGAGCGTCATTCACAGGACCGTATTATTGGGGAACTAGGGCAGAATAATTCCCACTCCCACTGCAAACAGACAGGTGAAAGGAGTTTAAGTTTATCAGAAAAGGCCTTGGACTGCTACTGTGATCAAGAGGCATTTCATGTGCTTCAGAATTTATCTTGCTGTCTGGTCTGTTAGCCTTCAAAATAGCTAGTACGAAAATGTTACTGTCTTGATTTTCTTTCTCCTACAAATAGTGGCAACATCTTAATCTAGTTGATCAATTAACCACAGGGCAAAGAAGGGCAGTATTAGTGTTTTCATATATTTAAAGAAAGGAGCCAACACTTGGATAATTGAAGGACTATTTAATTAAGTGAATCAGAGAAATCGGTGTGATACTTCCTTCTAGTTTTAAAAGCAGAATAAGTCTCTGGATACTTGCCCATCTTCCAGACGAAAAAACTGGTCCAATAAAAAACACCCTTTGACCTGTGAAATCTTTTTCTATAACAGTGTTCAGAGATGGAAGATGGGGGAAGGAATCCTTTCTTCAACAAAATTATAGTTTCATTTTCTAAATATTTTAGAAGACAAAATGTGTCTCTTGGCATAGGTTCACATGATGTCCCTTGTATTCACATATAGTCCAGACTGATAGAAGTGCCATTAATTCCATGAGCCACAGATGATTGTTTTGTTAAAGTGTCAGCCTCTGAGCTTCTGATCTTGGGTTTTATTCCTGAGCTTAAGAATTTTTTTTCTGGTGTTTCTACAGTTCTTCTTGGAATAAGATGCAAATTAAATGAGAAGACAAGATGAATTGAAAGCCATAGAAAAAGAAATTTCTTTTCTAGAAAGGAATGTGTTAATTCTCTTTTCCTATGAGCATCTACCTGATTTATCCTCTCATTCCAAATCCCAAGGAAGCACCTGTTCTGAGTGCTACATACTGGGCAACAAATACTGGTAAACAAATATCAGGAATAGCAACATGAGAAAGACATACGTGAACTCATTTCTTACATTATTAATTGGTATTTAGAATTCAGGATGTAGCTCTGGAGATATGGAGGCAGTGGTGGTTTTTTTGCTCAGTTTAGATATTCAGCAGTGATTTTGCCTAAGCCTGGGACTAAAAAAAAAAGTAAATCCCAAGTGAATAGAACTGCACAAAACCTGGCTGAGGGCCTTTGGTGTACCTTTCATCACTGTAAAGGAATTGTTTGGCTCAAAGCATTGTTTATAGTCAAAGAGAAAACACACGTATTTTGACAAGTGTTTGTCATTAGGACAATTGAAAAATTAACAGTTTAAATCAAGAATCATGCTTATTTTCCTCACACAAGTACCTAGTACCCAGTACCCAGTTGGGTTTATTTTAATGTTTGCTATTGCAATTTTCCACTTTGTTCTTTAATCATTGATCTGCAGCTCCATGTAATTTCCAAATTAACTTACTGTTCATGGTTCCTTGTATAAGTTAGATACTTTTTCCCTGTTTTGTGTTACCTCCAAGCCCCAATTTTTCTAGCTCCAGATCTGCATGTGTTTAAACATGGATAAGGTGTATATAGCCATGGTCTCTTCAATGCCAGCCCATGCTCCATTATCATCCCATGCTCCCTTTTCTCTGCACCATATCACATCTCCCTTTCTCTGAGATCCAGCTCTCATTCCAGCCTGTGTTTCTCTATGTTGTGTTTTGTTGTTAGCTCTAAATACCTCATTCTGCATAGAAAAACTACTTGTTTGTGCTGTCTATACCAAACTAGGGTTGTAGATCACAAAGATAAAAGTAAAAATTAAAAAAAGTCTGTTAGGCAAATTGCTGTCACAGTTAAACAAATAAACCACAGCTGCAGGCAGGATGAGAAACAGACAGAGAAAGAGTGATGAACCTCTGTCCTGAGGTCTTGCAAACTCAGTACACAGCTTACAGCTTGTTGCTAGCAATGATAATGCTGTATTATGGCTTCAGAGGACACTATCAAAAAGGACAACAATAGTAAGTCTAAGATCGCTTGTTTCATCTCAGAAATTTAGTGCTTAGAATACTTATTTATAATTAAATACAACCATGCAAGACAGGAAAACTTGAAGATACCTGTTTCTCATACAGAAATTTCTAATTTCTTTAGGTGGACATCCCCACATATAAAGTACGCAGAAAATACATACATATGAAGTATGTAATGCAGAAAAGGCTGACAGCATGTAGAAATGCTGAACAAATCAAACCAAGCAGTCATTGCGGCAAACAGATCCTGAATATACTTCTTCCCGTATCATGCCTGGTGATTAAGCTGTCATTAAATCTGTACTCATTCATTTCTCTTAAAAGTCTGTCATAATATCAGCATCTATATTTGTTCTGATTCATGGCAGAACTTCAGAGGCTGCTGGGTTATATTGCAGATATACTCATCAGCTCTCCAACAGGTGACGTTTTGAAACCTTCTAGCAAATCTCCTCCTCTTCATCCAACATTGGGCAGGTTACCACAATTGGGAAAATGAGCAAACATGTCCAGGTCAGAAACTCAAGTGGAAGCTTCCTAGCTAGGTTTGTTCAGAAATGCCACAGGATGAATTCTGGTGCTATCAGTCCCTTCCCCTGACAGGAAAAAGCAGGAATAGAACCAATTTCATAAAAAGACACACTATACAATTGATGACTGTCAAAGCTAGATTTAGATAACTAATACTAGAAAGGCCAGAGTTGAAAAATGCAACAGCTAATGCAACATTTTCCCAGAAAGTAAGTAGCTGCTATAGGTTATCATGGACATTTGTAATAGTTTCAGTCTAGAAACTCTAGGTAGTTTAAAAGCAGACTCTTGCCATTTAGGTCTTCTGTGATCTATTTACTCACCCCTCTGGTAGAGCAATAAAAATTCTTTTTCTCTAAAAGTCATTTAGAAAATAACAATTATGAGAATAATAATGTGGCATTCTGTCATAGCCTGTGATTTGTTAGGCAGCTTTTCTGTGGACTGTCTTTGGAAGATGGTATTAAATAAACATATTATCAAAAGGAAGCTACATTCTCCTTACACAGTTTTCCAGTAAATCCTATCTATTCTTTTAACTTTGTCTACAGAATGTTGACCTGAATAGAAACCTTCCAGTATCTGAAAGGGGCCTATAAGGATGCTGGAGAGGGACTCTTCATTAGGGACTGCAGTGATAGGACAAGGGGTAACGGGTTCAAACTTCAACAGGGGAAGTTTAGGTTAGATATAAGGAAGAAGTTCTTTACTGTGAGGGTGATGAGGCACTGGAATGGGTTGCCCAAAGAAGTTGTGAATGCTCCATTTCTGGCAGTGTTCAAGGCCAGGTTTAGTGAGGTGTCCCTGCCCATAGCAGGGGGGTTGGAACTTGATGATCTTAAGGTCCTTTCCAACCCTAATGAATTTATGATTCTATGATTCTATGATTATCTTTTGCCCCAGGAGATGAGAATCACAAACACAGAAGAAGTCAGGACACCTGAGCTGCCTGTGGCTATCCATAGCAGAGGGTGACTCAGAGACCTGCTAATGAGATGGAAAACCTCAAGAAGAGAGATGGAAAAAGAATTAGCCTCAGGAAAACTAAGTACAAGGCTCAAGGTCTGTAAGAGATTCTCTCAAGGAGAGCAGACAGGAGGAAGCGTGTCATTAGGCTAGAGATGGCGGCGTTGGTTTTCTGGCACACAGTTTCATCCCACACAGGGGCAAAAGTTGGCACAGTTGCTCTAAAGATGTTATCCTCATCGCTTCCAAAACCTGAAAATCTTCAGATTGCGTGAACCGTTCACGCCATCTGTCCGCATGGCTGCTTGTTTTCATGATCCCTTCCCCTCCAAGTTAGAGTTTCCTGCCACAAAAGATGAATAACTGTGGCATATTGGTACACCTGGAAGGTGTAGGCCATGTAGAGAAAATGCTGCGATGCATCTGGATTAGGAAACAAAATTACCTAGCAGTCTGAAAAATACTTATGTATTTACATATACTGCACCTATTATGCTTGAATAGCTTTCTATTCTCCTGTATTTGCTATTGCAAAGAAGTTAGTTCTGGAAATATCCATTTTACACAGAGACAATATGTATAGATATCTCTAATTTTCTAGCAGGACTTCTTCAGAGAAACCCCAGAAAACCAAAACAACTTTTAAAGCAGTGTTTTTTTCATGTCTTTTAGGAGATAGTAATAAAGATGATAGGCTGTAAATAACTGTTCTAGTATGCACATTTTTAGATTTACATTTTTGGAGACATATAGTTTTTAAAAGCACCAGTATTTTATTCCACATTTATATTTTTGTTGTTTCTATAAATGTCTGATATCTTCAGAGAAAAATAAACAAAAATAGTAAGGATATTTCTTACATCCACCTTTTTGAAACCTCATTTCATATTGCTTTTGGATTAAAAAATATTTTAATAATATATTAGTATGTCACACCTTTTTTATATTTGATATTTATGTATGAAGGCATGTCTTAATTTTTATAAAGAATAATTTTTGTTCAATTTTTTAGCATTATATGGTGCTTATATATCCTTGGAAAACTAGTGGTTTCTAGCTGTACAATGATTGCTGGGGGATTATTGATTTTTAATTGATATTAATGGACTGGAATAGTCATGCGTTGATATTTCCTCTCAGTAGCAACTCAATTAATTTTACTTTATGCGAATCATGTAGGGATATAAAGGATGCTTTAGTATTTCCTACCCCACCTTCTTGCAAAATACAAGCTATAATTTGGATAGGTCTGTCCAAGCAGAAATATAACAAATTTAACTAGCTGGTGACTTCAGGGGATGATTTGTGCAATATTACAACCGGTTATTTAGAAAAACAATATTTTCTGTTGCCTACTCTTGCATTCTCGAGAGACAGTTCCTCAGTTCCTATTAGTAGAATTTTGACCTTGTATGTTCCCAAATGGGTATATTACAACTGCTGTTTGCTGGTGTCTTAAACACAGTAACTCTATGATATTATCATGGGTTCAGCAGCAGCAGTCATTTTCTCCTTCTTGGTAGCTGGTGCAGCGCTGTGGTTTTGATTTTGGGCCTGGGAACAGCGCTGATAACACCAGTGTTTTCAGTTACTGCTTGGTAATGTTATGGTTTGACCAAGGACATTCTGACTCTCATGCTATGCCAGGGAGGAGGAGAAGCCAGGAGGAAGCAGAGACAGGACACCTGACCCAAACTGACCAAAGAGGTTATTCTATACCACAGCACGTCATGTCCAAGATGTAAAACCAGAGAGGAGAGACCAGGAAGGGTGGTAGTGCACTGGGGGGGGTTCACTGTTGGGGGTGCACTGGCTGGGTTGGTCTTGGTGAGCAGTTGTATTCTCTTTCCTTGTACTTCTCTTGTATTATTACTGGTGGTAGCAGTAGTGATTTGTGTTATACCTTAGTTACTAAACTGTTCTTATCTCAACCTGTGGGAGTTGCATTCTTTTGATTCTCCTCCCCATCCCCCCTGGAATGGGAGAAGAAAGAGAGGGGGATTGAGTGAGGGAGCGACTGTGTGATTTATTGAGGGGCTTAAACCATGACGTATAAATAGAAGGTTATGGTAATTTCAGCAAATCTTTCAGTGTTTGCTGATTTTTTCTGTGGTATATGTCTCACATGACATCCTTGTCCGTAAGTTGGAGAGATATAATTTGATAGGTGGACCACTCAGTGGATAAAGAACTGGCTGGATGGCCACACACAAACAGTTGTGCTCAATGGCTCAGTGTCGAGCTGGAGACCAGTAATGAGTGGTGTCCCTCAGGGATGGGTGTTGGGACCGGTCTTGTTCAACATCTTTGTTGGTGACATGGACAGTGGGATTGAGTGCACCCTCAGCAAGTTTGTCAATGACACCAAGCTGTGTGGTTTGGGTTGATAGGTTGGACAGAAGGAATGCCATCCAGAGGGACCTTGACACACTTGTGAGGTGGGCTGATGCCAACCTGATGAAGTTTAACCATGCCAAGTGCAAGGTCCTACAGCTGGGTTAGAGCAATTCCAGGCACAGCTACAGGTTGGGCAGGGAAGAGATTCAGAGCAGCCCTGTGGAGAAGGACTTGGGGGTGTTGATCAATGAGAAAATGAACATGAGCTGGCTTTAGTGTGCGCTCGCAGCTCAGAAAGCCAACCATATCCTGGGCTGCATCAAAAGGAGTGTGACCAGCAGGTCGAGGGAGGTGATCCTGCCCCTCTGCTCTGCTCTTGGGAGACCTCACTTGGAGTACTGTGTGCAGTTCTGGTGTCCTCAACATAAAAAGGACGTGGGACTATTGGAAAAAGTGCAGAGGAGGGCCACGAGGATGATCAGGGGATTGGAGCAGCTCCTGTATGAAGATAGGCTGAGAAAGTTGGGGCTGTTCAGCCTGGAGAAGAGAAGGCTGTGTGGAGACCTCCTAGCAGCCTTCCAGTATCTGAAGGGAGCCTGTAGGGATGCTGGGGAGGAACTCTTCATGAGGGACTGTAGTGATTAGACAAGGGGCAATAGGTTCAAACTTTAACAGGGGAAGTTTAGATTGGATATGAGGAAGAAGCTCTTTCCTGTGAGGGTGGTGAGGCACCGGAATGGGTTGCCCAGGGAAGTTGTGAATGCTCCATCGCTGGTGGTGTTGAAGGCCAGGTTGGCCAGAACCTTGGGTGGCATGGTTTAGTGTGAGGTGTCCCTGCCCATGGCAGGGGGATTGGAACTAGATGATCTTAAGGTCCTTTCCAACCCTAACTATTCTGTGATTCTATGATTATATGATTCTATGACAACATATTCCATAGCTCAAGAAAGAGCCTTGCCAAAGAGGAATATGGAATGGTACCTGGCCTGAATTTTAGCTACAATGGCCAAAAATGGATCACTCTTCTAGACCCATTCTCCATTGGTTGACACAGGAAAAGCTCCAGAATTTTTACTATAATCTTTAAATATGTGCCTTATGATACATTTTGTTTATTTAGTGGTTTTTATTTTCCTTTAGGAGTTCATTTAATGAGGTGCTGGAGTCCAGAACTAATAAACAGGTGGAAAGCTGCTGCTGCTGTAAAAACCTTTGAACGTTTGTTTTGTTTTGTTTTTCCTATCAGTTAAAGTAAGAAATACGGCAGGACTTCGTTAGTCTCAGGGGTTTTGTCTCCTCTTGTATAAGTTCAATTATAACCCCATCTGTAATGCTTTTTTAAGTTGGATCGGGATATTAACTATTGAAGCTAACCCTCTTGTTCCACAGAAACTGGAAGGAAAAAAAAGTAAAAGAAGAAATACTAAAAAAAATTTCTGTATTTCAAAGAGAACCTGAAATTTCAGATGAAAGTTTTATTTGACTTCTTTTGATTAGAACATCATGGTCTGCTAAGTTAAAGTGCTTTATTCTCCTTCTGTGAAAAGCAAACTTGAGTCAGAACTTGCACTGTAAAAAGAACAGATCAGAATCAGTTTGAGTGGTACATGAGCTCGAGGTAACAGGTAGGGTTCAGAGAGTGCTTCCAGGGAAGAAAGATTAATCACCTGTCCTTGTTCAAAAAACAATAGCAGTGCTCAAGAACTGGAGCCAAATGTTGTGATTGCTCATTACCCTCTCAAACATCTCTCTCCTACTTACCATGGGGTAGAATTATGGATGAAGACAAATTGTAGGCGTAAAGCTCCTTCCCTAAGCTGAAAAGAGGTACAAATTACAGCCATTCAAATAAAATATACTGAACTTTAACACTGAAAGTCCAAGCCAAAGTGCATGGAAGTTGGTAGGAAAATTTCATCTGACATTATTAGAGTTTGCACAGAAGCTTGTAGCTACTTGGTTGATACTGAAAACAGCAAAGGTAGCCATAAGAGAGTAACCAGAGACTAATCCCCCTTTTTTTTTTCCTCTTCTCCAAAATAGGAGACTTTCCTATTTCTAACTGTTGGAACCAAAATTTGTTGAAATCAATAGTAGTGTAAGTGAGAGCTACTGAACAGCATATCAGCGACAAATAGCAGCTGCATTATGTACCTTGCTTCAGGTCCTTCTGGAATGAAGGCCACTAAAAATAGAATCAACACTGTGGTAAAAGTTAGCCCAGTGAGCATACCCCAGTTGTATCCTAGTCAAACTGCTTTCTTACCAGTGTTAGAATTTGATTCCTTGTCTGTGCCAAAATGATGAAAATAAACAAACAGAATACATTATAATTTCTGGACTCTCTCTTATTTTTGTACCTGAGCCAAGGAACAGTTAGAAACAGATTATTTTTTGTATTTCTTCTGAAGAATTCTGACACAACAGAAAAATTGCAATGTACAGAAAAAAAAAAAAAACAACCTGTGAGGGAAAAAGGTAAATAGCAAGGCAGCCATTCTATTTTCCCCCCTCTTTTTGTTTAAATCTAAATACTATCTGGCATTCAACACGTAACGGAAAGACATCACAGAGCCTCAACTTGAACAAACCCCAGATTGTGCAGAGGAAGTCATACATCATTTGACTCCATTAAGTTGGCTTCACCATGTTTGACTCCACTAAAAGAAGTGGAAAAATTAAGAAAAAGAAACCTTTTGATGCTGCAAAATATACAGCAGAGATTAATCAAATGTATCTCTTGGCAATACAGCTACTTTACAAAAACTACTTGTTATGCAGATGAGGTAATAAAAATGTTTTTCAACAATTTATGGTTCTCAGAGTTAATAAAATTATTTTATGAATAGAAGAAAGTTCTCCATGCTGGACTTCAGAACCTATTGATTTTATTTGGGAAGCAGATGGCAGATTGCTAAAAGTATGAGCTCAGGAGAGCTGATGCAGCAAAAAGAAAGATAGTATCTCCTACAAAAATTTAATTATCTTGATACTAAAACTGTATCTTATTTTAAAAATTAATCTCCATTGAAAAAATGTAGCCAATGCCTAAAAGTGAAATGCCTGTCATGGGTTATTGGCAAATCTGAAATGAAACTGCAAGCAAGAATGATTGATTTAACCTAAAGCAAAGAGACATGATATAATAGAAATGGGTTGATGGAAAAGTATCTGACTGAGAAAAAAACTTAAGTTGGCATTCCAGAAGTGAATGTTCTCATCAGAACAGAAGTAGAAATATGAAGTTCACATAAAACCTGAAGATATTTAGTGCCCTATCTTCTTCTGGATGGTAAAATCAATGGTCAGCAGAAGAAATGTTGGTGAAATCAACTTGGTTCAGTAGCACAATGTTCAGTGCCTTATGGCATCTTCATTTTTCCAGCATGGAAAGGGAGGACAGCCTTCAGCGAGTAGCCTCATCTCTCAGCCATGAGAAGAGGCTTTCAGTTTTTCCCAAGTCAGATTTTGGTTGGGTTGTCCTGGAGTATATCCTCTGCTCTTTACTACAGTTTGATACTGTTGTGTATAAAACTGGAGCTTAACTGCAGTTTTCTGGTGCTTGCAATGTAGTACTTACCATAGTATGCAATAACACAGAGACTTTGTGCGTGTGTATGTGTAACATATATAGAAACGGGTGTATATTATTAATATATCACATGTAAACACATACAGACTCACTATGTGTAGAAATGCACATGCAAAAAACCAGTATGAGTAATAAAATATGCACAGTTGTCATGGTTTAAGCCCCTCAATAACTCACCCAGTTCATTCAATCACTCTCTCCCCCTCTTTCTTCCCCCACTCCCGGGGGGATGGGGAGGAGAATCAAAAGAATGCAACTTCCACAGGTTGAGATAAGAACAGTTTAGTAGCTAAGGTATAACACAAATCACTACTGCTACCACCAGTAATAATACAAGAGAAGTACAAGGAAAGAGAATACAACTGCTCACCAAGACCAACCCAGCCAGTGCACTACCACTCTTCCTGGTCTCTCCCCTCCGGTTTTACATCCTGGACATGATGTGCTGTGGTATGGAATAACCTCTTTGGCCAGTTTGGGTCAGGTGTCCTGTCTCTGCTTCCTCCTGGCTTCTCCTCCTCCCTGGCATAGCATGAGAGTCAGAATGTCCTTGGTCAGACCAAAACATTACCAAGCAGTAACTGAAAACACTGGTGTTATCAGCGCTGTTCCCAGGCCCAAAATCAAAACCACAGCGCTGCACCAGCTACCAAGAAGGAGAAAACATGACTGCTGCTGCTGAACCCATGACAACAGTCTATTTAATATTCTCCTTTCCCATTTGTAGTTTAAGGGTTCAAGGCTGTAGTGATAGTCCCTGCTTCTGCAGGTGCAGCAGACCTGTATGCTGAAGTGATGCCCTGGCACAACAACCCTGTGTTGCCAATGTATAGGAATCATCTTCCAGGGCGTGGGTGTGTTTTGAAGTGCAGCTAGATGTGCAGATGCTGTTCAGACACAACTTATACTTCTGCAGAAGACCAGCCTTGACTTGGAGATTTTAGAGGTAGGGTGATGTAGCAAAGCATGAAATTAGGACACTTGGAATGAAAAGGTAAGAGACTCACCCAGAACCATGTGACTCTCTTAAAATGACAGCTTCTTATTAAAACATTGTTAACAAGCACTTATTTTCTTCTAGCCTCGTAATAATGCAAACTATTTTTCTTGCCAGGTGTGTGTTACTATTATTTTTCCACTGAACAAAGTCAGAGCCTATTGAATTTTCTGTCTGGTAGGTGTTTAATCCTTTAGCTTTTTTATCCTGTGGAAAAAGAATAAATTAAAAGATAAAGTAAAACTGAATCTGATGAGCTTTGCTCACCAGCACAGGTGAGTGAAAAATAAAACAGAGCTCTTGCTCAATTAAGTCTTTACATATGTATCCATGATCCATAGGAGAGTTCTATGGATAGAAGAAAAATGATATATTTATGCTATTGCCAAGTAAGAGATACAGAAGCTGGACAGTCTCTGAACAGTGATGATGAAAATCCTTACCTTACCAGCTTTACACTCACTCGCATATTAATTTTCTCAGTGAGTAATGAAACAGCCGTTCTTTGTATATACTGAGTATGAGCCCCCTTATAACAGTAAAACACAAAAGAATTCTGCTTATTTGTAAGGTCTGGTACAGCGGGATCCTTCTAGCTGCAGCTTGTGCTGGTGCCCTCCTGAATAACCTCCCTCAGGTGCTTCCTGGTCCCTGTGGTGTTTCAGCTGGTAGAGCTCTGGCAGAGAAAGGGTGAAGCACTTCAGCTTTACCTGGGTAGTAGGTTTTCCTGAGCTAGGAGAAGAAAGATTGAGACTACCTGTGAACGGCGTAATTTTTGCCTAGCTTTTGGAAGACTTTCTCAGGGTGAAGTCCAGGGATATATGTCCACATGCCCATAAAGAGACACTTTCCTACACTTTTCTTCAAGGAAAGATCTTGGCCTAGGAGATTGAAGAAGCAAAGAGTTTTCCCTGGGGCTGGCTAGGAGAAGACTGGAAACAGTTGATCTGGGAGAACAAGTAAAAATATCTGCAGTGTTTCAAATTTCTTGTCCTCCTTAAGAAGATAGAGTAAATGGGCTCAAAGCAAAGAGACCTGCTTACTGAGTACTGTCTTAGAGTTGATATTTAAAAAGCACAGTTTTATGTTTGCATTAATAAAATAGCTGTACATGAAATTGATTTCTCCTTTTTTACCCTCTGTGCATCTCAGTAATAAGGTACAGTGGCTAAACTGTCTGGCATTTGCAATTAGGCATATTTATAGATCAAGAAAAAGTAAAGAGATTGAGATCCTTATTATCATTATCAAAATCACATTAGAGATAGTGTATCTTGTCCAAGAGGAAAGGAAAGCTTTTTCTGTATTTGCTAGTTACAAATATATGGAGTGCGCTAAAAAGCACAAAGTAAACCTTAGACATAACAGATATTCAGATGAAGTCTGTGAATCACAACTTGTTGTTGAAGTTCTTCATCATGTTCAAGAAGAATTTTCTGGGCTATAATATTGCAATTAAAGTTGATTTATGGACAGAGTGATATCCCACTACAATTTCAGAGCCAGAGGTCTTGCCTCCAACAAACAGCCGAGTGCTTCTAGCGTGTTAATGACGGAGAAGTGTAGATCAACCACCAAAATAGTATCACAAGGACCCCCACCTACCCCTACAAATAGTGCTCTGCAGATGTCATTAACACAGAACCCAAAATACGATGTAATTATTAGGGAAAGGGGTAATTATTAAGACATATCTGATTTAAATTTCTCATAAAGTCTACCGACCAAAATGCTGAAAGAACCTTGCTTTTCACTATGGAGGTAATTCAAAAAGTTACGTGCATCTTTTGTGTATGATCAGGTAAGCACCATCATTCACACAAACGTGTATCCGTACATCAGTTTTATAGCACTGAGATTATCTACAGGTTGGATCAAATTACTATACTCTTTATGAAGAGACATTACAGCCAAAATACTAAAACTACTTTTGAAAAACACTTTAGGAAAAATTATCCTTCTAAATCTGTGTTTCAGATCTGAAAAGCCAACTCTGTTTTTATTTGATTTTTATTGTAAATGGATGCTTAATACCTAAAGTTTCCACCAAGAGTTGCAGGCACTTAGCATGTTTTAAAATTTACCAAGAATTATTTACACCTAAGTTTTGAATTTAAGGACTGTTTTACGTAAATGCTTTTTGTGTATTTAAGCCCATGGATTCAACCTGACAAAGGATGTAGATTCCTAGTCTGTGTGCTTTGTCACCAAAGGGAATCCACACATCTCCAAGCGCCTGAGGAACATGTTCCCTGCATGAAGAGCCACCTAAGCAAAGCAGTGTGCGGTACCTGGATGTGAGTTGAATATCTGGTACAGGATGAAGAGATGCCTTCCACCTCTCATTTAGAACCAGATAATACCCCAAAATCGTTAGTTTTATAAAATACATCGAGCAGTGATTCTACCTCTTTTATCCTCAACTATTACGGGTTGCATACACATCCAAAAGATGCTACCAGAGGTCTCATCTCTTGATTTTCACAAAAATGGTGAACCATTGGTCTGCCAGGACTAGAGATGTGTCAAATAGTCGTTTGAAGCTGTTCCAGTCATGAGGGGTTGAACTAGTATTCCTGGGGATCTGTTGTGAAATAATGTAGCGGTTAAGGCATCCTCCAGAATCAGAAGGGAGGAAGGGGGTAAAAAGGAACCTTTCAGCTCATATTCATTTATCTGAATCTTATATTTTGTACAAGGTGAAATAGCCTACAACCTTATAAGAGATGGAAAAAGCCTAAGGCATTTGATGTGCCTGAATAATTTTATTATATTTTTGTATTCATGTGATATTTAAAAAGAAACATCTATTTATATTAAGCTACTTAGTGGCTTAGCATCTGTTTAGTCATGGCTTGAATACTATTTTGTGCAATTTGCGTTTGCTTTTTTTTCCTGTATACGATCACACAAGGTTCCTGTTAATGTATTCACAATATATATTTCATTGTAACACCCTGACAAACTACTGATAGGTGAAAGAAAAGAGTGCACTCATTGTCATGGCATCTCACCTTTCTCCTTCTTGATTTTTTTTTCTTGTTTCCCCTCTATGGCTGAGTACACTGATGACTGGAAGACAAGGAACAAATAGAATGTTTTCTCTCTTCTCATTATCTGTATTTATTCTGTGATATAAAGTATTTCCTGAAATTCATAAAATAACATCTGAAGAAAGAACTATTTTTAAAGAAGTAGCTCAAGAATTCTAGCATAACCTACCAAGGAAACACACTAGGCACTTTTTCTAACCAGAGTATTGAGGAAATATTCTCCACTGTGTGAAGAAAAGGGGAGGAGAGCAATGGCAATAATATCAGTGCTTGCCTCAAGTAATAGTTGATGAGAAGGGGCAATTAACAAAATTAACCATGTGTTTTATGCATTTTTAAGTAAACTCAGAATATTCGCTACACAAGAAATAGCTCTCTCATCTGTAAATGTGTAGAAAAGACCACAGGGGTTACACCAAAGATCCATTTAGCCAAGTGTATAGTTTCTTCACAATAGGTGCTAAAGAGAAATGTGAAACAAAAACTGCATAGAGGGAGTTTTCCTCCTGGCATGCTGTCCCATCTTGCAGAACAGTGTGCAAACTCAGGGGAAAGGAAAGAGAAATTTCCCATGTTTAACATACCCAGTTATTAGATACAGGATCCCAAATTATCAGACTTAAGATCAGCTTCTGGATCCCTAATTTGGTTTTGTTTCATGCTTTCAGCTCCCAGTTCTCCTGAAGCATTGTATTGTAAGCCTAAGCACCTAACTATGGGCTCGTGTGTGTCACAGGTATTTTGAAGTCTTGGTCATAAACATTACTTATAGGGGTTAAATGATCATTCGCTGTTGGATTTGTTTTTAAAAGCATTAGAAATATTGTATGAGGTGGTTGCTGGACACTGCTGAATGAACATTTGATTTCTTCTGCTTCTTTCTGTACGGCTCCTGCTGACAACTGGCCTCATAGGCAAACTGTCACCTCTGCACCTTTTAGTTATCTTCTTCCCATTCTCACTCTGCAGGTACCTATCACTCACCCAGCCTGCACTGATTTTGCTGTCCTTACATATGAAATTCAAGTTTCTCGTTACTGCTGAGAGTGTTTTATTTTTTGGGCATAGTACATATTTTGCTTCATTTTCAAAGCATTATATAAGGGAACGGGGCACCTTTCTGGAGATCAGCAAGTATGCATCTCCCTAGAGAGAGCTGTGTCTGGCTCCATAGTCAGGGATTCATTTTTTCCTGCTGAGCTTACTGAGTGTAATAGCACTGACTGATTTTCCTAAGGGCTTAGTCCAGAAACATGCTCTACTCAGTGTGGTATGAAGAATTCATATAATTGATTTATAGCATTCAGTATATGTTTGACAAGTCAGAAGGGTAAAACCAGGAACATGTATGGAATGGTTTCTTTTAGCAGCAATATACTGTTGGTTTGGCGATAGTCTATTGAGTGCTGGACCAGCTGTTGAATTTTACAAATTCAGTGTACTGATATGATTTTGGCATGCTAGGGAAATGGCAAAGGAGAAATAGAATTTTATACAAAGTCAGAGTGTTGGATTTGGGTTTGGTTTGTGCAAGGCTAGTACAAATCAGGAATAATTTAGGGATTACAGAGCATCATAGGTGTAATAATTTGCTTTCATTTTCTGCAAAACCTCAGACCAAGTGGTCTAGATCTAGATTTAAGTTTTCTATGATGACAGTTTTTCACGGTTTGAAAAGAAGAGAAATTAAACTGTAAACTGCTACTGATGCTCTTCAAAGATTCAACCTCTTTGAATCCTGATGCTGAAGCAGAATAGTACCAGCCACCTCTTCCCTGCCAAATGAGAACTATGTGCTTCTGCTGCTACATTGTTACCCTACTCAGCCCAGGAGTGTGGAGGAACTGCAGGCACCTTCTTCATGATGTTAGAGTAATAATAGCCAGCAACATGTAGAGAATCAAAGTGAGAAAGGTTTTTAAAGACAGAAAGGGTTTTAAACACAGAATTTAAATACTGATTTTATCATACTGGTTGAGAAAGTCTTGTCATTATTTTCACCATAAAGGCAAAGAGACTTTTTTTAAGCCTATACCGTGTGAAGCATGAGATGTTCTTTTCCCATCTACACCTCACACTGCGTGAAGAATAGAAGCCCTACACAGGCTCTCAGGTCTCATGGTAATCAGCAGCTGTGCTTGCACCATCATTTCATGTGAAAATAGAAGTATTCAGCAGGTGAAATGTGGCTTCCTGGGATTATGTCAGAAGTCACTGCACAGAGCATGAACTGACTGCTGGCTGAGAAAAGACCTAACTGCTGCACCTGAGCAGTCTTGACTGTCCAAATAAGAGAGCAGCTATTTTCTCCTGATTATTCTCATTATCTTCCTTTTCAAGGGGTTCATGACAGAGGGACCACAGTGGCACTGCAAGGATACAAGTTCAGATCCTCTACTTTACAGAGACCAGAGCTTTGGAAGAGCCAGCTTGAGAGATTTAGAAATCTGATACTTTTTACATTTATATATACGTATCTATACACACATACTTCAGAGTGAATGAGGAACTGCAACTGAAAGTGTCAAGAAATTAAGCAAAGTAAGAAATCAGTCAGGAACAGCATCATGGCAATAGATGGAGTCCTGGAGGTCTCTGCAGGGCCCTCCCTGGCATGTAGCACTTTGCTGTCAGATAGTATTGCTTCCTTCATGTTCAGTGTGCTGGGAGGCAAAGCTTCAAAAGTACGAAACAGATAAAGAGCACCAGTTTGGACTGAGTTTTGAGTAAACCTGTACCAAATTTGGCTGTCACATGCAACCCTGTAAAAATGTGCTGTTCAGTACAGATGGATGCACAAAAGGTCTTTCTTGTGGCAGCTTTGCCAAAGACTTTATCTTGTGGAAACCTGAATTTTGAACTGCTCTGCAGAAGGTTCGTTTTTTTGGTTGTGGTTTGGTTTTTGGTTTTGGTTTTGGTTTGTTTTCTTTTTTCTTTTTTACTGTTTTGGTTTGGTTTTTATTTTTTGTTTTGGGTTTTTGTTTGTTTTTTGCACTCTAAAGGAAAACAGAAAGCCTTAGATATTATTTGAATGAGTTATTTTATGGCTCCGAATCAAGAGGCAACTCAATACGAGATCCTTATGTGACATGACTTCCTGCAAAATGAAAAAAAAAAAAAGCATATACACAAATTAAAGAAATGGGTTATCTTGGGGGTTATCAGAAGCAGTACAATATAGAAATATAAGAGATTTTTTTTACTTGCTTATCCAGCATTGCTGAGACAGATGAAGCAATACTTTATACATTTCTAGTATCAGCATGTTTTGTAAGCTGCTGAAAAACATGTATTGGTACAGAAAGAACCACAGAGCAGATTTCAGGGGCTGATAAAATATACTGCTGAGAAAGTCTTAACTCAGATCTTTTTAGCATCTCAGGAAGATAGAAGATGATTTGATTGCAGTTTGTAAGTATTTTCATGTGGAGAAAATAGTGGATATAAAAAGAACCTTTAGTCTTACTAAGACAGGTATGCTAGAGTCATGCCTGGAAGCTGATCCAGAGAAATTCAAATGACAACCTGTGCAAATAGTTTTAAATGTGAAGATGATCAACCTTAGGATTATAAAGAAGCAGCAAGGAAAACAGTGGTTTGTCTCTCTTGATACCTCAAATGAAGACTTGCTCTTCAGGAGAAAGCTGGTTATGCTTTATTGAGCTTAATAGAAGAATAACTGGATGTAGTAGCCTGTGGTATACTGGAGATTGATGTGATGATCTAATGGTTCTCCTGGCCTTAAAGTTTACGAATCCCCTAAAAATCCATGCAGACAGAATCACAAAAGAGAATGGTTTGCTTTAGAGCCCCTGAATGCTGCTGCATAAGATGTGCTCAGCTCTCTACACAAATGGAGTGGCAAACACCATGTCAAATTGGCTGGATAGCAGAAACATTCACATCCTGATGTTCCGGTCTCATCTTTATTTGTGAAACACACTGTGACTGACATAAAGCCTATTTAAAGAGCATGGGCAAAGAGGTCTCTGCTGGGCTTATTTGTTGACAAAAATGTTTACACAACATTGTTTTCTGAACAAACATATACTGGTAACTAATTGTGTGAAGTAAAATGTACTGTCACTTTGATTGTCGCATTTGCTGATCAGCATAGCTCAGTTAGCAACCTTCATTTTAAGCCGGACATGTTTATTGTCATATCAGCCCCACAACTGTGGGATTATATTCACTTCTGGGTCTTCATCATTTCAATTTTAGGGCTGGGATTGAACACGGAGCTGATGCCAAGTCTGTTATTAGTCCATTTCAAATCCTTCCATAATGGGGGCTTCTGTGGTATGACCCAGAAGGGGCTAATAGCTATTTTCTGTTGCTGTGTTATAAACTATGCTTAAGTTCATATTATTTCTTTGTTAATGAGGAAGATTTTTAGTGTTTCCATAGGTTGTGTACAATTGTGCTGTTCTGAAGTATTAAAAAAAAATACCTAACTCATTTTGCCTCTAGCAATTCAGTACTTATTTAAAATTATTTTGGGGAAGGAAACAGCAAGACTCTGGCAAACACAGGACTATTTCAGCTCCCAGAATGATCCCACAGATGGGCTAGAAGTTAGAAGAATTTATCCAGCTAATCTTTAGGTGTCCCATTCAACCAAATGAACAGCTGTGGGAAGCCCATCTCATCCTTCATAGTTCATAGTTTCTCAAACTTTTGTGACACCTCTAGCATTTCAAGGCTCTGCTGAATTTCTCAGGCTCTGGTACCAGCTCTTCAACTCTACATTGATTTTCCTTAAGAGTGTCCTCAAATAAAACATATAAAATAGGCCCATGACTGAAATTCATGTTCCTGCCAGACTGAGTACTTATGATATATTGCAGCAATACATCAGAGAAAAGCAGCCCAGGTGATCTATTACAGTGATACTATACGTTCTTATAGAAGGAATGAACAAGAACTCTAAACTGAGAACTTGAACAGCTTTTTGAAGTTATCTTCTGGCAAAAGTACTAACACCTATTGTGTTTCTCAAAAGATAAAATGTTAAATTTAACTCTTTGTGTACTGCTGGTACACGGATTGGTGATTGTTAAATGGAATTCTGCCTTCTATCTTCAGGAATAAATTGCAAATATTTGAGATTTTTTTACAGAGGTATCTTGTGTAATTAAGGACTAAATATAGCCTGGTGTTGTAAATGTGTTTTGCGCACAAGAAGAAAGAAGTAAAAATTTCATTAACTTCATTTTCTCTGATGTCATTTGAATCAGAAAAAAGCAAATATAGTGTTCCACATCAAGTTTGCAATAAAAATGTCACTATTAACATCTGAAATTTGTAGCATAATAAGGAAAAGCTTCTGTGCCTTATTCTATTTGTTCTAGAGTGGAAAGGGACCTATGATTCAATGTTACTCCTATGGGCTCAACAGTGTCAGAAATATTTCACCTTGGTGACATTTTATCTGGACCTTTTTCAGTGAGAATTGGAGTGTCTTCCCTTGAAGTCACCTTTTCTCGACTATTTTAGCTCTTTGATATCTTGTTTAACTAACTGGAAAAATCTTGAGTTTTGCCTTGGAGTCCTCCCAGTTTGCCCCCCATGCTCACATTAGCTGAGTTTTGAGAAGTGATTCCTGCTGTGATCACTTGTATTGTTGCCATGGCCCTTTTAGTTTGCATGTTCAAATGCTAATAATTAATCAACAGTATACCTAGATTTCAGTAAATTCACATAGCCTGAAACTTGTGTCTTTAAATTGTATTTCTGTTTTATTAGGACATCAGATGTTCCTATGCACTGATATGCACTGAACTTTCTCATAGTAAAGAAATATTTGTCATAATACCACCGTGCTTCAGTTATTACTGATGGTTATTGTGCCTGAAGAGTTGTGTTAATGTTGTATCAATTGTGGCTGAATACAAGAAGACTAAGTCCTCACTTTTAGGCATGTGCCTCCACGCATTAAACAAGTGACTTTCCTAAATCATCTACAAAACTACATTTCCTTTTGAGGCATCTTTGCTATGGACAGATTTTTTACAGTTTTCCATATGGAGCTCAACTGCTTCCTTCAGGCCAAGGATATGACTATTGGGGCTCTACATCCTAAGTACTTGTTCTGGCATACAGCAGTGTAAAAGGGATCTTTTCCTAATTTTGACCAGAAATTGTATGAAGGAGCCAAGACAACGTTTCTGGATACAAGTTTGACTGAAACTTGCATGCCTTTGTGTGGTTCTGAATTACTCAATTAGCCCCTCTTCAGAGAAAATGTTCTGCCAGTGCTGTTTGAAGACATTTTGCCACAGTATTTTGGATTATTTGACCTGCTGGCACAGCCATGTTGCACTGGAAATGTGTGAAGCTGGGAAATGAGATCAAGGGAAAGCTCTAGGTCTGGTCTTTTCTGTGTCTTAGGGCTGTTTTTTTTCTACAATGAGTTTTAAGCCCATTGCTCAAATTCAGTAGGCAAAACCAGGAATTAAGGCAAGAGTGGCAAAGAGTTATTATTCAACTTCCCAATTTTTGCTATTTCCCTTCTTAGCACTTCAAAGTGAGAGCATTTTTTCTGGTGAGCTCTACTTCTGTTTCTGTATTGTGCACATTTTCCATAGTCAACTTTCCCAGTTGGTATTCATCATTTCCTATCCATCATATTTCTTAGTACTTTCTGCCTCTCTTTCAGAAAATAGAGAAAAAAGGTAGAAGAAAACCTACTTTAAAAAATAAAATAAGGTAAAAGACAATAACAAAAGTAATAGTCCATTTTGGTTTTCTTAATTTAGTTTTTCATTCAAAGCCACTTTTCCTGGTTTTCTTCCAACCCCTCTGTCCATGTTAGTATGAAATATGTACATCTTTAATTTAGCATGTGCTATATGGTATATTAACTAAGTGCATGAAGCAGCTGAGAAATAACTGAATATAACTGCCACAAGGTATAGATATCTAAAGACAGAGAAGTGTCCTAAGATATTCACTATTGTTATAGCTAGAAATTTTAAAACAGATGATAGTTATTTTCTTAGAGACAGCCTATTTGCCAGCTTGAAATTAACTTCAAGGTTTTAATAATCATGCCTAGTGCAAGGTCTTACACCTGGGTCAGAGCAATCCCAGGCACAGCTACAGGTTGGGCAGAGAAGAGATTCAGAGCAGCCCTGTGGAGAAGGACTTGGAGGTGTTGGTCGATGAGAAAAATGAACATGAGCCAGCTTTAGTGTGCTCTTGCAGCCCAGAAAGCCAACTGTATCCTGAGCTGCATCAAAAGGAGCGTGACCAGCAGGTTGAAGGACGTGATCCTGTCCCTCTACTCTGCTCTTGTGAGATCTCACTTAGAGTATTGTGTGCAGTTCTGGTGTCCTCAACATCAAAAGGACATGGAACTGTTGGAACAAGTGCAGAGGAGGGCCACGAGGATGATCAGGGGATTGGAGCACCTCCTGTATGAAGATAGGCTGAGAAAGTTTGGGCTGTTCAGCCTGGAGAAGAGAAGGCTGCGTGGAGACCTTCTAGCAGCCTTCCAATATCTGAAGGGGGCCTATAGGGATGCTGGGGAGGGACTGTTCATGAGGGACTGTAGTGATAGGACATGGGGTAAAGGGTTCAAACTTAAACAGGGGAAGTTTAGATTGGATATGAGGAAGAAGTTCTTCACTGTAAGGGTGGTGAGGCACTGGAATGGGTTGCCCAAGGAAGTTGTGAATGCTCCGTCGCTGGCGGTGTTGAAGGCCGGGTTGGACAGAGCCTTGGGTGGCATGGTTTAGTGTGAGGTGTCCCTGCCCATGGCAGGGGGATTGGAACTAGATGATGGTAAGGTCCTTTCCAACCCTAACTATCTATGATTCTATGATTCTAATAAGACTAAAATAATGAGGTCAGGAAGGAACTATGGCCTCAACTATAGCAACCGCAAAATCAGGATAAGTCAGTTTGACACTTCTGGAGGGCTGGCTGGTTGGCACCAGTATTGGCTGGTATTGTTAGAGGAAGGCTTAATTTCTTACAGCTGCCACCTAATTAGCAGGTTCCTCATGGAAAAATTTACTCAGGTGTAGTCTGTGTTGCCTTGGCCTCAGTTATCTGGTATTGAAATAAGCTGAGACGTATTTGCTTGTGATTAGACATGAGTTGTGCAATTTGATTTGCAGTGTCTTGTTCTGGAAAACAACAGAGTTTTCAACCCCATGTTCATTTTTTGTGTGACAAGAAATATCAGGTCTGCTATCATCAGCAATGATCACTGTAGCTACACCAGTTCTCAGAACAAGAATGGTCATATAACTGCCTGAGAGCAGGAGCAAAGCACAGCAAGAAACCTTGCAAGGAGCCCATCTGCCTCTCATCTTTTTGTCCCATCCCTTTTCTGACTTAATTCCTGGAAGTGGCACTGAAACTACCCTGCTGGGTCTGATAAGTTTGTATGGATCAATCTTTTTTACCTAAGCTTGGCTTCCTCTAAGCTACTTGCTTACATGATTTTTGGTAGAAGAGAGATATTTTTGTATAATTAATTCTTTAATGCCCCCTCTCTGCTGAAAGTCCTTATATGACTTTCTAGGGTAAAAAGGACATAGGTAAGCAAACACAAATGCAGAAAATCGACCAGTGTAAAATGCTGGATCCTTACACCTGTCTGCTCTGAACAGTTATTGTGCATGTTGCGAACTTTCCTGAACCACAGATTGAATACGGAATGGTGGGCATGGACCTCTTGTCTGAGCTCATCGTTCTGCAAGAGACATTCTGGGTAGGTGGCTGACATGCCACAGTGAAATTACACAGCATTAAAGGGGCTGCACCTGAACTAATTTCTGAGAGGCTTCAAAAGACACTGGGATCCTATGGCTCTACAGCAGTCTGGTGAATAACAGCAAATCACAACCTTAATACTAAATGCTCTCTACTTTCCCTAACAGTATAAATGAAGTATAATTTATATTTCCTTATCATGTCTTGGAGTGCATACCCACTATCTTCTTCTATAGCAATTTCCACTGATTTCTGATTTTGCCTTTTTGTTAATCTTTTTATTATTTGAAAGTACTTCAGAATTAATACATTTAGAGGAGTACCTCAGATCAGAAAGTTTTTAGATTAAAACCTTTGCTTCAGGCCCTAGGTAAAAATAGAGCATCACCATAATAGCAGTTATGGGTGGTTATTGCTCTTGATTAAAATTAAATTAAATTGCAGTTGTCAACTAAAAAGATTTAATTATCACATAAAAACTGCCAGCCATTCATTTTAAACATCTGCTAGATAAGCGTGCCAGTAGCAGTGATGTGTAGAATTTGCCAGATACCTTGTCAACAACCGCCTTTGTGTCATCAGAAAATTGAGACAGTATGGTCTGAAATACTTAATTTTTCAAATCTGGCTGTATCTCATGCACTACATATATCTTAGAAGTCTTTCTTCAGGTCATATGTAAACAAATCCAGTATTATCATATTGTTTAATTCTTCAGGTAAAGTGTTGTCTGATGATAGGTTTTAAATATTGTTGGGTCACATCAGCATCCTATGTATTGATGTTTGGGATCTAAAGGATCTATTTGGCTACGCTACTCTACTTCTTTCATGTCCCAGGTTTTCAATGTCTGTAAATCTCTAAAATCCTACTGGCATCAGTTCGGCAGACTGATTTCTTAGGCTGATATTTTCAAGGGTATTTAGATGCTTACACATCCCTGAGGACCTCAGACTAACAGAAACCACTATTTGAATTTCAGCCTGTGCCTCCTCTGTACCAGAGAACAGGATAATATTCTGATAACAGGCATGAAAGGGACATGTCAGCATATCCAGATACTTGCCTGGAGGAATCACTAGTTACAATGACCACCTCTATGTGATGTGCTGTAAGAAAAGAGTGTTCTGAATCTGGAGTGTGTTATATGTGTACATAAAAATCTCTGATATGAACACTGCAGTGACCATTGTTTGGAGGGTGTCCTGGGTTCAGCAGTAGCAGTCATTTTTCTCCTTCTTAGTAGCTGGTGCAGTGCTGTGGTTTTGACTTTCGGCCTGAGAACAGTGCTGATAACACCTATGTTTTTAGTTGCTGCTCAGTAATGTTTAGTCTGACCAAGGACTTTCTGAGCTTCATGCTCTGCCAGGGAGGAGGGGAAGCCGGGAGGAAGCAGAGACAGGACACCTGACCCAAACTGACCAAAGAGGTATTCCATACCACAGCATGTCATGCCCACTATATAAACTGGGGACAGTTACCTGGAAGGGTTAGATCACTGCTCAGGTCCGGCTGGGTATCGGTCGGAGGGTGGTGAGCAGTTGTATTCTCTTCCCTTGTTATTTCTCTTATCATTATTATTATTGGTGGTAGCAGTAGTGGTTTTGTGTTCTACCTTAGTTACTGGACTATTCTTAACTCATGGGAGTTACATTCTTTCGATTCTCCTCCCCATCCCTCTGGGAGCCGGGGGAGAGAAAGTGGGGGAGTGAGAAAGAGACTGTGTGGTTTTTCTGAGTTACGGCTGGGCTTAAACCATGACAAAGGGTCAGTATTATGAGAAGAAAAATTCCACTTCTAAGCTACTGTAGTATTTAGATGTTGATTTTGGTCTCCTGAAGCTACTTGTAAAGAGCTTTCATGAAGGGCAAAATTTAGAAACTTTTCGATGTACAGAACCAGAAATAAAAAATACCGCCAATTTAGTTCACACTCATTAAACCAGAGAAGTGGTCCTAAGTATTACTACAAAATTTGAATGTGTTGCACAGACTAGATTTTTCATTGTGAAGGTGATGCAAAAATACCATTTCTTTTTAAATTGTGAATGTTTAAGCTCTCAAAGGTATCATTCAGTAGAGATGGTTGCTGAGTGGAGTGGTACTACAGCACAGTGTCCACCTCACTGAGGCACTGTTGTTCCTACTGACTTGCTAATGCTACTTCCTACACCAGGTGCTTCTTAAAATTAATTCTTTATTCAGAAATTTCTTATCTAACATCACTGGGCTTATCAGTTGTGCTAAGTTCACAACTCAGCTGGGGCTTCTAGAGAATAAATATATGAATATCAGGACAATCTCAATAAGCAAGTGAATTTAGGGGGAAAACTATTGGTCCTGTAGAGACCAATAGATTAGAGAGGAAAGAAACTTCTTCAGCCTTTTGACAATATAGTTTTTAAAAGTCAATACACAAAAGTCAATACACCACTGGTTTCTTTGCTTATTACCAACGTGCAAGGAAAGAACAATGGAAAATTATTAAAGGAGAATCATTGAACAGTGATTAGAAATTACTGGACTTCAGTGCTGAGCTCTTGTCACTGCTGCACAAGAACTGACTGTTCTCCTCAGCCTGCAGGATAATGCTCAAGTGGAAATGGTACTTTTGGATATTTTCTAAAAGTAAATTGCTACTGCTTCTGAAGTTGTGCTTCATGTTCTGTGTGCTATGGTTCCCTTAAGAGAAAAAAAAATCTATAACAGATAATATTTTATATTGACATTTTGGAAAAAGGAATCAGGGTAGCAGAAGGAATAATTTTGTTTAGTAATTTGATTTAAAAATAAAACAAAGCAGCATAGGAAAGTCTGGCCCAGCTTTTGCAACTCTCTGTTGCCATTTTTAATGTTCAAAGCCAGTTACTTATGTGTACTTGTGTGTGGGATTCTGCCACAAAGATATTTACTTAAGGTGAAGAAATCTGTCAGCAAATGAGCCTCCTCATTTTAGTGCTTGACAGTCAAGTTAACCAACTAGTTAATCAACTAGTTAATCAAGTTAATCAACCCTTTGATTGGGTTGCAAATGTCCAGACAGAACGTATAATGTGTGATACATATGATTATTTATTAATGTACAGTGCATTTATTCAAACTTCATGGTGTAGTATTGGTACTGTCTTTTATTTATTGACTGGTTTCACCTGACAGTTAAAGACTTACAAATCTTTTCACTAAAAGGTTGGATCTAAAAATAGCCCATATGGGCTGTCAGTGATCTACCACCTCTCAACGGAGACAAAGCCTTTGCAATACCAGCAGCATAGGGACTCAGACATCCAGATCAGAGAGGAAAACTGACCTCTCTGGCTTCTGTTTTTTCAATCAACAGAAATTTCTTAGGATGCTGGACTTTTAGGATTTGTTTCCATAATCTTGAAAAAAAGTACAAATAACTGAGGATTCTGTGCTGCTTCTTGAACTGACAAATAGAAGGACTAAAAAGTGTGAGGGAGATTGCAGGTGAGACATGTCTTTTCCTCTGAAACTAGTCTTTCAGATGACGAATGCTCACTCTTCCATCTTCTGTCTAATATGGGAAGACCATCCTGTCCAGTCTTGAGCATCCCCTGCAAGTTTCAGGGCTGCTCCCATGTAAGATTTCCATTTCATGCCATTCACTAGGATTCACTTGCAGTTGCTATTTCATCCTTTCTTTACTGGGGAAAAAAAAAAAATGTATTTCCAGCGGACTAGGAGTCCAGTAGACTTCCAGTGACCCATTCTCTTCTTTTTCCCATCAACTTCTTCTCTTTAGATTGCTATATGTATAATATCTCTTAGCTGTATATGATTGTGATATGTGTTTTGTACAGTAGGGAATGTTCAGCACTCCTGGTTTCACGCACAGCTCTACGAAACCTAAATTACTTCATCTAAAAAACTCGGAATTGGGCTCTATAGGTTATTTTGCAGCTGAAACTTTCATCTCTGTTTTCAACCCAGGCAGACATTGCTTTATATTTTCTGTGTTTTATAGCACCTTTCAAAAGAGAAAATTAAAATCATAATTCTTTCCTCTTTAAATGAAAATGTAGAGTGAAGCACTGCCTTCTTTGTTAACCCAAAGTTCATGTGACTCCATCTGTATCAAGGGGTTTTATTTCAGTTCAAAAGTGGATATTTTTCCTAATCTCTCTACCAATTGGCTCTACTACCTGTTGCAGATCCCTACACACAGAGGAAAAAAAAAAATTGCTTTCATGTCTTCAAATTCTGGTTTATGAAGATTTTTTTTGTTTTGCACTTATTCACCTACAGAGGTGTTATAGTACACTTCATACGTTTAATTGCGGCTCCCAGTTCTTCTTGCCAAGTGTGTTGTATGAATTTTGTTGTTCAGGTGTCTCCTATCTCTCCTCAAAGTGATATTAAATATGTTACTTAAGAAAAAAAAAATTATGGGCTTGTCCCAGGTTCAGCAGTAGCAGTCATTTTTCTCTTTCTTAGTAGCTGGTAAAGTGCTCTTTTTTAAACTTTAGCCTGAGAAAAACGCTGATAGCATGCCGATGTTTTTAGTTTTTGCTAAGTAATGTTTACTCTGATCACAGACTTTTCAGTCTCATACTCTGCCAATGAGGAGGGGCACGGGAAGCTGGGAGGGAATGGAGACAGGACACTTGACGCAAACTAGCCAAGAGGTATTCCATACCAGAGCACATCATGCCCAATATAGAAACTGGGGGGAGATACCTGGAAGGCCCAATCTCCGTTTGGGATGGGCTAGGTATTGGTTGGCAGGTGGTGAGTAATTGTATTGTTCATCACTTGTGTTTATTGTTTTCTTTTCCTTTTCCCTTTTAAGTTTTGTATTCTTTCTCCTTGTTATTTCCCTTATCATCATTATTGTTAGTGGTGGTAGTAGTAGTTTTGTATTGTACCCTAGTTACTGGACTCTTCTTATCTTAACCTGTGGGATTTACATTCTTTCGATTTTCTTTCCCATCCCTCTGGGAGCAGGGGGAGAAGAAAGCGGGGAATAAGCAAGCAGCTGGGTGGTTCTGAGTTACTGGCTGGCTTAAACCACGACAGCTTCACCAGTGTAAGGCCAATGTGTCCATTAAATCATTCTTTGCAGTATGAGAGCTAAAGAAATGCAGTTCATATGTAAAATTATGGTTACGGCTGGGATGGAAGTGAAGTGCACATGGTCAGAGTTGATACAATCTCAAAAATGTTTAAATTTAACATTTTGTACTAAACCAAAATTAGGCATAATTATAGCACTTAACCTGTCAAGAGAGGTTTTAATGAGCTTAGTTCAAAAATTTCTGACAAAGGATAGGAATTTTTTTCTTCTACTTCAAAATGTAATTTCAAGCCTTGAAATACTATTTCTGAATAGTAGAATATGAAGTTGGAGGTCATTGTTTGTAAGGAAAATGTTCATCGTATTTTGGCATAGTATAATTAGCCTTTCACATATTTATCTGCATGTGAGCAGACTCTGACTGAACCTAATAATTTAGTTTAGACATATTTTGTAGGACTGTAAAGGTGCTTTCACTTTTCTTACCTTTTGTTATGAAAAACTAAATAATTAATCAATCAGGCTTGAGGTAATAGAAACAATAGATTTTGAAATACTGGTTGCCTAATAGCTTCAATTTTAACAGGGTAGTAGACACACAAATGTCTTCTAAAATCTGGATAAAAGTGCCTAGACAAGGAGTCTATTGATCTGCTCTTATTCTGAAACCTTAATTAGTACAAAAAGTAAACCAGTGTCATAAACAACTTGCACTGTATTTTTATGTTTGTAATTAAAAATTACTATGATTAACACAGATTATGATTTTCTTATCTTGCTAAGGTGTCTGACTACTTTTTCCCTGATAAACATTTTAAGTCCTCATATCTACTGTTAGTTCCCTGCTGTATCTACAAATACCAGTATATACTTTGTTCCTTTACTGCTTTGTTTATAAGGACTCCTAACCAAAGAATCCTGTTTAATTCTGCAATTCAAATGTACTTTTAAAACCATTGTGCAGAGCATTTTTGACTGCTGAATGGTTTATCTTAAAAACCAGCTTGGTCTTGGGAAAAGCAGAAAAGAAGCATAGTTATATCTCTGAGAGAGATTAAATGCCGTTTCTGTGTTTTCTGTAGAAAGCTGCATATCTATACAAACAATTCTAATACTGTAGAAAGAAACCAGATGCTGTTGTGAAAATAGCACCATTCTGTAAAAAAGCATTATAGCAAAAGATAGAACAATAGGAGATTCCAGTTGAGTGGACTAGTGGTAAACTCCCTTGTGCAAACTAAGTCTATGAAACTGCATAAGGTCAAATAGGAGAACCCATTTAGGAGGTTATTTAATTAGTTTCATCACTGAGGTCCAGAAGTTTCAGTAAATAAGAAGTTATGCACTCTCAGGAGTGCAACACATACCTTCAGCAGTCAACTTTACAGTAGAAATAATCTCCACACAAATTGCCTAGATGTCATTAGTAGAATATAGGATGGTACATTTATTATTCGATTTCTGCACGTCTCCAAGGATAGGAGCTCCTGCTAAACAGTGAATGTGTGGAAACAATCTCATATCTGGCAGTGGGAGGTTTTGTGCCATAGTTATGGAAATTTTCTGTTGCTTACAAACCAATCTGATTCACAAGCACTTTGGTGGGTTTGTTTCGCAAATGAAGGTATTCCCAACAAAAAATGAAGATATTTCTGTGCTGCAATATTTATATGTTTATTACAAATATGAAATTAAAAAGATATTAAAGAACTTTCATTTCAAGTTATAAAGCCTTTATCTAGGTCATCTGGCCTGTACCTTATTATGGGTGTATCAAAGGCTTTTTTAGCATCAAAGAATACAGCTTCAGTAATTCTTTCACTCTGTTTTCTTTGATGTCTTGGCTAGATTTTGACATTTTTAATGGCTGACATTTTCCATTAAAAACCAGACTGATGGATTTCCAAAGATCATTTGCTTTTATTATGCCTTTACAGATGGATACTCCTGCAGAAGTTTGCTCAAAATACATTATGACCACAATCAGTAGCTTAATATACCTGTGATTAGGAATCCTGTGATCTTCAGCTGTTTTGATCATTGTGGTTACTATCTACACAGCTATGTGAAAGCATGGAGAAATGTTTCTGTTATTTCTTATGGTTTTAAATATTTAAAAATAGAAGTTCAGTGTTTGCAGTGTAGTTCATTAGCTTTGCATGGTAGTCTCCTATTTATTTTTCTGAACTAGCTAAAATTTAAAAAATTCTTTAGTACCACAGTATCCAAAACTTTCAGTTGTGACAAGCTTGATAGTTACCACAGAGGAGCTCAGGCACTCTGTGCTAAGGTCTAACAGGTATATATAAAGGGCACACAGGCAGGTGTCCCATCTCACCAGACTGGTGCACTTAATTTTATGTATGTGGAGCTTATTGTCATGTAATGTGGTTTGCATATGCATAGCTGTTACATGGCCTGGTATATGCTACTTGCCTAATGGATATCCATCTATTGTGGACAAGGTAAATTCTTCTAGCAAGCTATAGGCAAGCATATAAAAAATTGGATATATTAGGTGACTAGATGAATCAGTGTTAACAGAAGTGAAGAAAGACATATTGGATTTATTCCCTGTTCAGGGGGAATTATCAATTTAACAGTTAACATTTAGAAAGATGGATCAGAATAAAATGAGGGAAAGTAATAATACATTCAGCATTACACTTAGAAATCAGCTATTTGACTCCTTAATATCCATGAGAAGTAAGCTTCCAGAAAGTGAATAGGTGTTAACTGGTGATGAGAAGAAAGTGAATTTGCTATTCTGAAGTCCTTACAGAAGTAGCATGATATCAGAGAATATAAAAGAAGTGTTAGCAAGGAAGAAAACTCTAAACTTCAAAAACATTTTAAAATAATTGCTGGGGTTTAGTTCTTTTAGAAAGTGATTGTGTTTGGAATACCATACTAAGAAGAAAGGAAGGAAAAGCAGAAAGTACCCTACCAGAATGTCTGAATTTCTTGTAAAAAAATAAAGCACTACTTTTTCTGGTGAAATTTGGCATAACTTAATGATGTAAACCCAGTTAAAGTTAATGAGCTTAATCTGTCCAGCTACAACTCCTTTGGTTCAGTTTCTCCAAATGTGTCTCCCCATCAGATGACAGGAAGCGTTGCCATGTCAGGGAACTTGTGAGTCAGAGTCTAAATTGTTTTCTTCTCTTAGGACAAAGGAATCGTGGAATGAAATTATAGAACCATTTAGATTGGTAAAGGCCTTTAAGATCATCAATTCCAACGGTTAACACTGCCAAGTCCACCACCAAACCATGTCCCTAAGCACCACATCTACACATCTTGTAAATACCTTCAGTGATGGTTACTTTACCACATCCCTGGACAGCTTCTTTCAGTGCCTGACAACCCTTTGGGTGAAGATGTTTTTCCTAATATCCAGCCTAAACCTCTTCTGGCACAACTTGAGACCATTCCCTCTCTTCCTACCTCTTGTTACTTGGGAAAAGAAGAAAACATTCACTTTTCTTCAGCCTTCTTTCAAGTCATTATAGAGAGAGATAAGGTCTCTCCTTTTCTTCAGCTTAAACAATCCCAGTTCCCTCAGCCATTCGTCATAAGATTTGTGCTCTAGATCCTTCATCAGCTTTGATGCTCTTCTTTGGATGCACTCCAGCACTTCAATGTCTTTCTTGTAGTGAGGGGCCCAAATCTGAACAGGGGATGGGAACAGGAGGGTGTCTGTGCTCCTAACCAGCCCACAGGAACAGAGCATCTACAAAAGAACAAATGCCATTCCCTCAAGGAAACTGATGGCCTAGTACTTTCCCACCTTCCCTGATACTATCATGAGCTGAGGTATTTATCCCAGTCATGATTCATCCGTACGGCATAGTACACATGAACCTTGTGCTCTAAGGTATGTTTCAGAAAACATCCTATCTTAAATCATGCTCTTCGTCAGATAAAAAAAATAAAATTTTAAACTTAAAAGCATAGGAATATTACTGAAGAGAATCACTAGGGTAAGTCTCCTAATATAAAGGCCAAGCCAATCAGAAATGGTCATACTGCACTACAGCAAATGGTGAACTGCCAATTTCTTACTCTTTGTTTATCCTTCCTCTGTTAGTACCACAGTTTTACTCAATAGAATTCTTTTTAAGTGAATTCTAACCAATTGCAGTTAAATGTTTAGTTAATTGAAAGTGTGATACAGGTTCTTAAATATTTCTGGAGATTTTAACATAGGTGATGAGGTACTACATTAAACTTTTAATACTACTTTAATAATATGTAATTTTTCAAAACAGAAGCAAGTTACTGTGACTTCTTTTTGTAATTGGAGTCGTTCATTATATATTTCATACTGAACACCACCTGACAAATACAGGAATAATTAAATGTCCAGCTGTGTTGACTGAATATGCACAAGCCACACAAGCCATACTATAGCACGTATGTATGGAATATGCTTTGAAGAGACTTTTAGTTACAGCTTCTGCTTTTTGTTTTTCTTGCTTATGAACATAGCGTTAAGGTGATTTTTAGTTGTTGTTTTAGAAGAAATAGCTGACCTTCCTTTCCAAGACCCCTTGCATTGATAGGTTCAAATCATAGCAGGATTTGTATTAGACTCTTATTTCTCAGCTAGAGGTAAGCAAAATTAATGGAATTATATTATAATTATTTTTTGCAGTACAACTTTATGTAGGCACTGTTTCTTCTGTAACTTTTCGCCTCTTTTTATGTAATGCAGTTTTAAATAATACAATGATATTTCAAGACCCAACTTCTAATGGTCCACTCCTGTGTGCCATAAAGTAGAATAGCTTTATGACTATTCTGAATTTTTGCTGAGTGCTGCTAAACTCAGGGGTTGTTCTAAGATTTTTATTTTTCTTTTATTTCACTTTCTACTCAGGCCAACCAAGGACAAAATGCAGGGAGATTTCCACTGAAACTCTGTACATAAAACTGAACTTTTGTACTTCATGCAAGGAATATTTATATGGCACTTGGCCCCAGCTGAAGGACTCTTTTATTTACCCTTTCACATGAAAAAAGTAGCTTCTGGTATTCAGAGCTTTTACATCCTACTGTCTCAAAGCACCACAGGTCCAGAAATAGACTCAGAAAAATACACCACAAAAGCATTTTATTATTAGAAGAGAAACTAGAACTGAGTAGGACAAAGGGCTGGGTTATTCTTTATCTGCTGTGACAAGAATAGGATGATGGAATTTGAGGGAAGATCCACATACGACCTCTTTATTGGGGCTGTGCTGCAGAAATCTCTGCATAGAAAAATGTGTAAATATATAGGGAAAATTATAGCTAAGTTCTTTTTGAATCTGTGTCAGGGAAGTAATAACTGTGAGCTGGAGAAAACATGATATTGTCATGTCAAGAGATCTGAGGCCAGTTTTACACTGGCTGTTGGAACAATGTGAGCTTATAGATGTATGGCAATTCATCTAATTTCATACAGGGTAGGTTGAATTCTGCCCTGTCTTTTCCATTGATGATTCCACATTTCTTCTGTTTGGTCAATGATCTTAAGAACCAACATTTTGCACAATGCTATTATTAAATTTGGGTATGTATTCAGGACATAATAGGTTTTAATTTACGGTTTGCAAAATCTCTTATTTCAAGAGAGTATAACATTTTCATTATTTGGGGGTTTTTTCTTCACATTTAATTCACACAATTTTTTGAAAATATATCTCTTACACATAATGCCAATCATTATAGTAAAAAACCCAAACGAAATAATAAAGCAGTACTGTTGTGATATACAAAACAAATCTGTTTTTATTTCAGCTACATATTTTATTTAAGACCACGAGGTTTTCTCAGAATTGACTTGCATTTACTTAATTTTAATATGTATTATGTTCACTTTGAAAATAGACAAAAATCCAACTTTGCTTAGAAATGCATTTTTCTGTTTTCAGTAGCTTCCACTGTCTACTCTGTCTCATTCTCAAATTTAAAATTACCTTTGGCTGTATTGTTCCTTAGTGTTCGCATTATTTCCCAAATTACTGTAATTTGCAAACTGCAAGTTTTTCTTTAGCTGTCATCACAAATACAGCCACCACCCCCTAAACACTGACTAAGTTCTGTTTATTTGTCATGGCTTTCTGATTCCTTCTCCCTACTTTTTTTCTAATTGCATCTATTTATGCTGAAAGCCTCAATATGACCTGTGTTTTAGCTGGTCATAAAACATAGGATTTGAATACCAAATGTCTCTGGAAACTAGTTTTTTAGGGAAGTAATGAATATAAACACTTCCTAAACCTAGTAAAACCTAGTAGCTTCTTCTGAATCAATAACGTATTGGCGCAGGTGCATTACCTATCTGATGCTTTCTATTTTCTGGATGCTGCAGTGGATAAGATTACCTTCTTTAGTGCTGTTTGTACTTCACAGTGCAAAAAAACCCATGAAAATATCTAGCAGAAATTCTGGGCTAAGTACAGAACAGTTATTGCTTGCTTTCCTTCAAAACTTCTAATAAAAATGCTTCTAATATTCTTATATACAACTTTCCTTATTACTGGCTGTTATCAGCGCACTGCTTGCTACCTCCCTAAGTTTCATAGATTACTATGGGCATTGATAGGAGGTGAAGGTTCTTGTTAATGTAGGTTGAGAGTTTATAACTTAATAAACTCTGAAGAATTTATAACTTAAACAGGAGAAACAAAGCATAAGGAAAGGGGGACAGCATGCAAACACAGCTGTCTGAAGCATTCTATTCCATGATTTCTTTATGTGTTATTTATCTGAGTTGTCTCTAAATTTTTTTTTTTTAATCTTTTTTTTTTTTTTTTTTTGTTGGATCTGGTTTGTAAGGACAAAAGCAGGAGAGGAAATATGAACAGCAAGAGGTGGAAAGTTAAATTAAAAATGGAGAAAAACTAAAAAAAAATAAAAATGGGATCATAGGCAATGAGTGGAGCTGAGACTTTACAGAAGCAATGAAAGCAGATTACTTCTTTCTAATGCATGGAATATACAGTATGACTTCCAGGAAGTGTGGTCTCTGAATCTGCTTATGCTCAGGTTTAGGTATAAATTAGAGAAAACAAGTTTATGTAACTTCATAATTTCAGGCATTCTTCCCACATTATTGCTACTGCTAAATATGCTCAGCAATCTTTAAAAAATTTTAAGTGATCAGTTGTTTGTTTGTTTTCCAAAGCATGCTTGTTTTCCATTTTTCTTTTTTCTGTTTTACATAACCTGCTCTTTTATATGTATCTTCAATGACAAGATACTGAAACATGTTGGAAAATGGACAGTTTTAGGTATTCAGAAAAATAGACTTGACTTTGAAAGGAGTTTAACTTTTCAAAAAGGTGAGGCAAATAGCAATTTGCAGCAAATGGGGCACAATTAAAAGCTTTACATTTTTAATTCCTATTTCATGGGACTCCCAAATTAATGCCTTTCATGAAGTAGCTATTCGAATTATAGAAATAGCCTTGTTTTTTCCTTTTTATTTTTATTGACCAGGTCTGCTTCATCTTGCTTCTGTACTTAGCATTTACCTCAAACTTAACTCGTAATATGCACAGGCCCCTTAGAGGAGAGCGGAGGGCAGTCTTCAGGAAAAGTCCCCCTCTATCTTCCTTTAAAGATGCAGGAGATATCAAACTTCCTTGTAGGTTTCTCCTTTTTCTTCTTTTTGAATAAACAATAGCTTGAGGTTTTTAAAGTCTTATTTAACATAAAAGCTCCTGAAATCCTCAAGAAAATTGTACTATACAGACAAAGATAATGAAAGAAAGGGGAATTATATCAAGACAAATATTCAGATTGCAGCTTGTTTCTTAAATGGTAAAAATATGAAAAACTATTTCAGAAGTAAAATGAATTTAAATAGACATACAGTTACTAAAATATACTGGTTAACTGAATGGAAAATATCTTTCTTTTTCATAAAGCTGCGGAACTTAATATACTGTTATTTTTCTGGGACACGGACTACACTGATCTAAACATGTTTTTTATCCAAACTAATGTACTGCTGCACCAAAGTTTGATCTCTGTGAATCAAATATTTCTATTCTACCTTCTGGCATGAAGAAGCATTTTTCACCTTACTTCAGTGTCACTGCAGTTCTAGCGTAAAGCGCTGTAAGTCTTCAGAGGAAGAATTACTGCCACTGTTGTCCAGGCTCAGAAGAGACAGGATGCTCTCCATAGTACTTCAAAGATTCCTGAAAGAGAAAGGGGAGCATGAAAGTGGGTATTTTAAATACATCTCTTCACCTTCGTTTAGATTCTGAATACTTGTATACAGCCAATGCTTTTCCACATGAGAAGCACAAATAGCATGGTGTCATTTGGAGCGCAGGGTGCTGCTCTACTTGTTATAGATACATCTGAAGCTGGCTGGTAAACTGAAAATTATTTATGGCTTATTTTCCCTTTGGTCTCAGCAGGACTGTCCCAATGTGGGTCACTTTACCCAGATATAGGAGAATCTAGTACCAAACCCAGAGGGGAGAGCTGCTGTTTATGCCCCCCCCAAGCATTATTTGTTGAAAAGAAATTACTAGATACAGTCTTCTGCTGCTTTATGTTCATTTTGTGATAAAGCTGCTGATAAAGATTAGATAACAGTTGCATATCATTCTTCAGTCAAAATAAAATATTTTTATTTGAACAACAGATCTCCATGGTCTGTCCCTGCTGATCCTTCCAGCTATGCATCTGTAATAATTTGTAGCTTTTAAGTTGAACCTTATAAAAATAACATCGCTGATATAAAAATGCTTTTCTCCCCACTGATGCCCTCAAGATATGTTTGAGGGTTTTTTTGTAACCTTTGATTTTTTAAGAAATCTTGTTGAAGAAGGAATACAAGCAGCATGTTGGGGGGAAAAAAAAAGAGAGAAGGGGCAAGCAACCAGTCAATACTTTTCAACATGAGCATCTTTGCATCAGACTTTCCAAGGCTTTTTGCACTAGTCTTGTTTAAATGAGTGATAACATTTCCAGAACACTGAATGGGTGTTCACTTTTTTCCATGAATGGGAGTTTATTTCAGTGCTGAGTGCTTTTGAAACTCCTTTCTCATTGATACTTAGCAGTGACCTTCATTTTAGAAATACTCTTAAAAACACAGCACAAACTTAGTAGGGTATTTGCCCACTTCCAGTTGGGAGCTATAGAAAGCAGTAGCCAGATGACCTACAATCTCTTCAATCACTATGACTTTGTTAGATTAATTTTAGTTCACTTAAATTCAATCCATGTTTCTCTCTCTTTCTTTCTTAGATAAGCAGAGGAAGCTGATGGGGGCCTTTTAGCAGAATTAGAGGAATTATAGCAATGCATGAGGCAGAGTAGATTGTGGAGGAGGAGGGTATTGCATGCTGGGATAGGTGGGTACAAGTTTCCTGCCCTTGTATAATGTGGTGATTTTAATAATGTCAACACTGATCAAACCTTGATATGGACAGAAGGGGGATATTTTTATTGTGGATGATAAAATGCAAGCTTTATAGTAGTAAGTCCTGACACTGGTTTATGATATGCAACTTTTTCTCCAGAGACACTTGTAAAGCTTCAAAGCTACATTGAAACCTAGGTCTTTTTGAAGTTCAGCAGTATTTTGGCACTGTCTTCAGTGACAACAGCTTTCCCTGGTGGGCTTCTGCTGCAGAGGTATCAGGAAACACAACCATTTTATTTATCTCCTGAGAATCTCACTGAAGCCAACAAAAAGCCCTAATCATTGCATCTGTTGCAGTCATGTATCTAATTAGGTCAAGGAAAGGGTGTGTAAAACAATTTCAAGGCATTAATTTTCCTCATCTTCCCTGTGACTTCTGTCTCAGCTCTTCAGGAGACACTGTTTGTGCAGTATTTTACGTCTTCTACCACAGTGGTCAATACCTGACAAATTAAGCAGAATATTAGTAAACTTGTAGGACTTTTAAATTGAAAAAGATATTTTTTAACGGGAATTTTCAAGGGTATCATGGACTCCTTCAGTAGTTCTTTTTCTGAAGTTAGGTCTTTTGTATTTATTCACTCTTCTGGTTTTGTTTTCACACAATCGAGAGAAGGATATAGCATTTTAGAAATCCTTTGGGTTTACAGTTGCTCAAAGGAGATTTTTTAAACTAATAGACATTGAGTCAGTAGCATTAGCAAGTGTTTTATTGAATGAATATTTAGGCAATAAAATTTATGCCACTTTACACTAATGAAAACTATGTGTACTTAATAAGTTACTGATTGTAATATCAAGTATGACAGTGGAATAATGTGTGTCTGGAAATTGAGGAGCATAGTGTTTATTTATTGTCTAATGAGTCAGTTTAACTACTAATTTTCTCTTAAGTACTTTTAATGCGTTGAAATTCCTGATGAGAATGGCAGCTGTATCTTTAGTTGTCACCAAGTAAAATAGAAAACAAGAACCAGATTGTTATCTGATATTATTATATAGATCCTTCTATCCTTACCCTTTTTCTGCCCTTCCTATAGAAAATTAACTTTCCCCCCTGTACAAGAAAACTGTAAGTATCTAGGTTAAAGGGAAAAGAATAGTTACTAAGTAATAATGACAACCACACATGCGTGCCCTGAGAAGTTTCTTTTCCTAAGGGATTGTAACTCATGTCATTATGTTTGAAATTGTGTTCCTCACCCCCAGAAGCATTTCTAAGCCTAGGATGGCACACATCAATAAATGTAAATCAGTCAGATGTATTTGGATAGATCTGCACTAGGAGAAAATCAACATAACTCTATGGATTCATAGAAACTACACCTCGGGGGTCACTAAGGATCTGGCCCACAATTCATCATGGCAACATCAGAGACATAAATTTATACTGGGCTGGATTTGAGATACCATTAGATATGCTTAATACAGATCTGATCTTTCTTCCCAAATAACAAACTCTCACAGCTGATTCGCATTCTTGCAGGACAGTAGGAGAAGCATAAGTGGCAAAATGTTTTTTTGCAAGGGTTGTAAAAAGTGCCAAACATACAGACCTATTAAATTCCGCAGTTTTTCCCAGCTGAAAATTGTATTTCTTAGTGGTTTGGTTTGGTTTTCTTGCTTTATTTTTTTCCACAGGTATATTGGAGAGTGAGGTATTTTTCCTCTAGTACACATGTGATAACATTAAAATAATAAGTTTGTGTTGCAAGATTAACATTTAGGACATTTCTTTTTTTTTTTTTTTTTTTTATTTCACGTGGCTGGAGCCTGACTGAAGATAGGATGAGAAAGTTTGGGCTGTTCAGCCTGGAGAAGAGAAGACTGCGTGGAGACCTCATAGCAGCCTTCCAATATTAGAAGGGGGCCTACAAGTCTGCCTGAGAGGAACTCTTCATCAGGGACTGTAGTGATAGGACAAGGGGTAATGGGTTCAAACTTAAACAGGGGAAGGTCAGGTTGGATATAAGGAAGAAGTTCCTCACTGTGAACGTAGTGAGGCACTGGAATGGGCTACCCAGAGTGGCAAATACTCCATGCATGCCTAATGGCCCTCCTCTGGACTGCCACAGCTGCATGTCCTTATTTTGTTGAGGACACAAGAAGTGTACACAGTATTCCAAGTGGGGTCTCATGAAAGCGGAAATAAAGGGGGCAGGATCACCTCCTTTGTCCTACTGGTCATGCTCCTTTTGATGCAGCCCGGCATATGGTTGGATTTCTGGCCTGCAATTTTGAACTTCATTCTGCCCTCCCAACTGTTATGCTGATCTCAACTTTGAAATAGTATAGAGGAACCAAAATTCTCATCCTTCTCAGGTGCAGGACCATGGCCAGGCGAAGCACATGTAATGATACTGGAGACCTGGGATATGATACCTTCTTTACCATAGATTTTTTATATCAGCTTATATAGGGTCTCCATACAAAGTTACATTTAGAGCTCTTCTCTGAAACACTAGTGAATCTTATTTCCATCATATATCACTTGAAGAAGTGTGTTAAGAAAACATTTGAAAAAACATCAGTTTTAAAGCAAAAAAAAAACACATCCAAAGGACAGGAAATGTTATGGTGTTATCGGCTTAGCATTCCTAAATTTTTGTTTCCCACATATTTTCCACAGGTCCTGTAGTCCTGTTGTTTTGGAAAATAATATTTTAATTTTACATAATATAATAATGTTTAACATATAATGCATAACATTATATACTATTTTAATTTTACGTAACTATGCCTACTTACCAAAATTATAATTTCTATAAGCTAGTCATATTTTAATGTGTTAATTTTGTAACTTTTTTCCCTCTACTACTTCTTGCCCTTCCAGATTATGTTGTAAAATTCATAAACATGGTAAGTGTAAAATAAATTCTAATGTTTTGCATATATTTTGCATTTGAGCTGAAGAATTTAGGTATGACAATTCATTTAATATTAAAGGGTTTAAATAATTTATTTTACCTTACTGAGTGCCATATTCCTCTCTCTCTCTCTCAGCCAAGCAGGTCCTGAAAGAGCTGAGCTGACAAATTCAGTTGCTAAGCTACAGTCCATCATATTTGGAAAATTCATAGCAGTCAGGTGAAGTTCCTGACAACTGGAAAAAGGGAAATATAAACCCCATAGTCAAGAAGGGGAAAATGGATGAGTCAGGGAACTAGAGACCAGTCAGTCTCACCTCTGTGTCTGGCAAAATCTTGGAGCAGATTCTGCTGGAAGGCATGCTGAGGCACATGAAAAGCAACAAGGTGGTTGGTGACAGCCAGCATGGCTTCACTAAGGGGAAGTCCTGCCTGACCAATCTGGTGGCCTTCTATGATGGGGCTACATAACTGATAGACAGGGATAGAGCAGTTGATGTCATCTACCTGGACTTGTGTAAAGCATTAGACACTGTCCTACACAACATCCTTGTCTGTAAGTTGGAGAGACATCAGTTTGATAGGTGGACCACTTGGTGGATGGAGAACTGGCTGGATGGCTGCATGCAAAAAGTAGTGCTCAATGGCTCAGTGTCAAGTTGGAGACCAGTAATGAGTGGTGTCCCTCAGGGATGGGTGTTGGGACCGGTCTTGTTCAACATCTTTGTTGGTGACATGGATAGTGGGATTGAGTGCGCCCTCAGCAAGTTTGCTGATGACATCAAGCTGTGTGGTTGGGTTGATACGCTGGAGGGAAGGAATGCCATCCAGAGGGACCTTGACCTTGACACACTTGTGAGGTGGGCTGATGCCAACCTGATGAAGTTTAACCATGCCAAGTGCAAGGTCCTACAGCTGGGTGGGGCAATCCCAGGCACAGCTCTAGGTTGGGCAGGGAAGAGATTCAGAGCAGCCCTGTGGAGAAGGACTTGGGGGTGTTGGTCAGTGAGAAACTTAACATGAGCCAGCTTTAGTGTGCACTTGCAGCCCAGAAAGCCAACCGTATCCTGGGCTGCATCAAAAGGAGCATGACCAGCAGGTCGAGGGAGGCGATCCTGCCCCTCTACTCTGCTCTCGTGAGACCTCACTTGGAGTATTGTGTGCAGTTCTGGTGTCCTCAACATCAAAAGGACATGGGACTATTGGAAAAAGTGCAGAGGAGGGCCACGAGGATGATCAGGGGACTGGAACACATCCTGTGTGAAGACAGGCTGAGAAAGTTGGGGCTGCTCAGCCTAGAGAAGTGAAGGCTGTGTGGAGACCTCCTAGCAGCCTTCCAGTATCTGAAGGGAGCCTATAGGGATGCTGGGGAGGGACTCTTCATGAGTGACTGTAGTGATCAGACAAGGGGCAATAGGTTCAAAGTTAAACAGGGGAAGTTTAGATTGGATACGAGGAAGAAATTCTTTCTTGTAAGGGTGGTGAGGCACTGGAATGGGTTGCCCAGGGAAGTTGTGAATGCTCCCTCGCTGGCGGTGTTGAAGGCCAGTTTGGCCAGAGCCTTGGGTGGCATGGTTTAGTGTGAGGTGTCCCTGCCCATGGCAGGGGGGTTGGAACTTTTGATCTTAAGGTCCTTTCCAACCCCAACTATTCTATGATTCTATGATGATTCTATGATTATTTTCTTCATTTCAATTTAAATATATGAAAATATTATTTCTGTAAACACATTTAAATCACAAACACTTCTCTAGTGCATTGGCATTAGTTTAAGAGGAAAGAAATGTGGTGGAAAAGCAATGTAAGATTGAGAAAGAAAACTTTATTTCAACCTTGTCTCAAGGTTTTGCTGTCAGCCACTGCAGTGGCTGCCCTGCACCTTTCCCACCCCTGTTTAAGACCTATCTTAAATCAGAATTTTGATAACAAGTAAAATGTGTTCCAGCTGAGTTCCTACATTTGTACATTTCATAAAATTGCCAATCCATTAGAAATAGCCAAATCTTAATCTTACAGCAAAGCCCTTGTCTGAGCTGAGCTGCCCTGAGAAACGTGAAATCTCCTTGGTCTTCCCCTGACAACTTGCCTCATCCAATTCACTTCTTATCCAGGAAACTTCTGCAGCACTGTAACACTTCAGTGGACAAACCCACAAAGCAATTCCCCTATTTACATGAATTCTAAGTGCACTTGCGCGGTGTTGAAGTAAACGTATCAAGAATTTCAAGCGAGAGAATAGGAGAGGGGTTTTGAAGAGCATTATATTTAATAAAATCGTTTTTCTTCCATTTTTTCCTTTGTGTTTTTCTAACTGCTTGCTAGGGTCATCCGTCAGGCAGACAGCACAGGACTTGCATATCAGGAGGTCTTTGCAGGACACATCAATATATCCTGGGGGGCAGCTGTGTACTAGAATGTGCCTTATTCTCTCTGTGATATGGATACATCTCTGGGCCCATGGTGTTTATGATTGCAGTGATAAATTACCTATTTTTATAATCATGGTGTTTTATGAATATTTCATTTTATGTAAAACACTTGTCCTGCTGAAAGGAAAAGTACTTGTTCCATATTTTCAGCTTTGGTTGCTAAAACATGAGTTCAAGTGTTTCAGGTACTTGACATGAGAATGCTAATTTATACCAGTCTTTTAGCTGTGGGATTGATCTATAAAATTTTTTCTTTATATAAGTTCATCTTGCCTTTAGATGTCAGAAATGTTTTCCACATTTCTCTTTCCCACACTTTTGAATTTTTATGTGTTACTTCAGCAATTATTGTGGGGTCTCTGCATCACTTTTATATAGTATCGAAGTTGGAAGATACAAAGGATGAGCAGAGTTAAAAATACCCTTTTTTTTTTTTTAATTTAATTACCTAAAATATGTTTGTTATTGTTTTGTCTCTTCAATACAAAATTTGTATTTAAAAAACAAGAAATTGTTTTGCCTGTTAATATTCTTAGAACTTTGTTTTGTTTGTCTGATATATTCACACATAAAAGTAAAGGAACATATTAATGGATTAATGTAATGAGCTACATTACATTAAATTCAGAAATCAAATTCAGTTTTAAAACTAAGGGTTATTACAAAATATCACTGAAATCTGTCACGTTGTGGTGGTGAGTAATCTCTTTTGATAGACAAAATGAATATAGATTATTTTTCAGTACAGACATGTAAGAAAGACTAATACAGTGGGTTCTACAAGCTCTATCTGTGGATGAAATTGGTTGCTGCTGGATATTCAGGTCAAATTTGGCCTCAGTTGGCCTAGCAATATTGCATTATATGGGATATAATATGAAATGGAAACCTGGCTGTAATTTCACAGTTTAAAATTTAGTAACATTTGGATTTGTGGTATTGTCCTGGGTTCAGCAGCAGCAGTCATTTTTTTTTCCCTCTTGGTAGCTGGTGCAACACTGTTTTTGATTTTGGGCCTGAGAACAGTGCTGATAACACCAGTGTTTTCAGTTGCTGCTTGGTAATGTTTTGGTCTGACCAAGGACTTCCTGAGTCTCAGACTCTGCCGGGGAGGAGGGGAAGCTGGGAGAAAGCAGAGACAGGACACCTGACCCAAACTAACCAAAGAGGTATTCCGTGCCACAGCACGTCATGTCCAGGATGTAAAAAACTGGGGGTGGGAACCCGGAAGTCTCTCTCTCTCTCTCGGCTCGGTTGGGTGGTGAGTGATTGTATCCTCTTTCCTTGTATTTCCCTTGTCATTATTATTACTGGTGGTAGCAGTAGTGATTTGTATTATACCTTAGTTACTAAACTGTTCTTATCTCAACCTGTGGGAGTTGCATCCTTTTGATTCTCCTCCCCATCCCCTGGGGACTGGGGGAAGAAAGAGGGGGAGTGAGTGAGAGAGCAACTGCATGAGTTATTGAGGGGCTTAAAGCTCGACAGGTATTAATGTGCTGAAAAAGTTTTGGAATGAGCAATTTGAACTTTTGAATCACTGTCATGCTGCTAACTTGTACTAATAACAACTTCTTGTAACTGTGCCTGGTGCTCGTCTGCAAGCTCATTCTTCCCAATATTTCCAGTATTCCACAACACAAACCAAATTGAGTGCAGATGCTACTACCAAGTTCATGTACACCATGTTTTGACAGTTCTGGGTGTATATCAGTAGCATCTCTTGCGTAGGTCTATTGATCTGAGTATATTAATCCATGCATTAGGCTTTAAAAAGCCTTATTCCTGTTAGTGAGAATTCTTGGCAGATTAAATGAGGTGCTTCTTAAGAACCAGAGCCCTGACTAGTTTCCGCTGTTACATGTTAAGACCTTCTTTCAGCTCTTCTTCGTACATCAGTCACCAGGTCTCAACTCTGTGGCCTGTGATCACCCATGTCTGCAGAGTTCCAGTCTGATGGTGTCCACAAAGAGAAGCCAGCTGTTTTTATGGGTCATTTGGATTCAGTATACAGATATACTAGGACAAGAAAGGCAGGGAACATAAACACAGATGTACTGATTTGGCCCTTAAAAGCACCAGAAGGCTTTTCTGTTAGAAGTACACTAAGCAAAAATTAGAGCTCATAACCTCCCATCCACACTGGGTGATTGAAGTCTGGAGTCCGGATTGTCCATACACACTAAAAAAGCTGCCCACTGAAATCTCATAACATATTGTAGAGGGAATATCCTCTGTTACAGTGCTCTACCTGCTGTTGGAAATTACTGTGGCATCTCTCAAGATACTATTTTCAGAATGTGACACATCATCATTAGGTCATGATGTGTTTCCTTTATGCACCATCAGTAATTTCAGTGTAAATATGCTCTAGAGGCAGCATAAAAGCAGTTCTCTGAACAATACCAATTTGGGCAGGTATTGATGGTAAAAGGTAAAATGTTTGGAGAAGACTCATATTTGCAGTGCAGATTCTAAGTCTGGTACTGAATGGATCATTGCAGAAATTTGTTTAAGAGCACCAGAAGTGGAGTTCTTCATTTTTCCTACAAATAAGTCGCTCTTTTGTCTCTTGTGTAAGTTACGACTCAAACCCCAGAGCTTCAAAAATAAAAACATATTGCAAAAATGGTGCAAATGCGAGGTGCAGAGGAATGACACAGCTCTATGTTATAGGGTTTATATGGGGGTAGGGGAAGGTTTTAAGGTGAATTTATTCCAGACTCCATATTACCATAAATAAATAAAACCAGGTATTTTTTCTTTGGAATTTGAAACGTTTTCAGAATTTGTTCTGCCAGTGGTGATTTTTGATGCATATTCAGTCAGGGAAGGAAAGAAGAGTAGACCGAGAGCAAAGATGATTTCCATTTCTGTCAAGTGCAGACAGTGGGCAGTGTTTTAAATTTATTCTTTTAACAGCTCCATCTGCATAGTTTAACCAGGATGTCTTAAGTGATGTATTTTTTTTATTCATGTCTTGCTCTTTAAATTTTCTCATTGCACTGCCATTGCATAAACTGTAATGTGGGCAAAACATTTAATAGAAAAGAGGGATCCAAACCATTTTCTTAAGTATACTTTATGATTTCTGCTATATTTACTGAAGGCAGTCCTATATGCCTATGCATGTTGGCAACAGACAAGTCCCTCTAAGTTTTCTTTTGCTGGAAGTCATATTCTGTTAAATCCTGAATAGGATCAATAAATGTATTTCTAATGCACAGGAGGTTTCTTTTTATTTAAGCAGTAGATTATTAAAATATTTAACAACCTTTCCATTCTCTACTGAAATACTCTTTTTTCTCTGCAGTACATGTTGACCTTGAGATTATTGTAGACTGTATTTCTGTTTTGTTTCATAGCAAGAGCACTCTGAAAAGAGGTAGCTGCTTATTAAACCAATCTAAAAAGACAGTACAGAGTTAATATGCAGCTGGCTCTACAGGACAGATCGTTATAGGGAAAACCTTAGAGAATATCTAAAATCAAGAGCCCTGTTTCAAATTGCGTCAGGTGTGAGTCTGACCCATCATCTTAAATAAAATTGCACAGCACAACAAAGTAAAAAGTCTCTCTCTGAATATTTCACTGAAGACTCCCAAGACACTCCACGTAGGTGGGCTACTTCAGCTTTTGTTCTGCAAACCCTCATTTCTGCAAATAATCCCATTGAAGCAGGTAATTTTTGTTACTGTGTTTAGGACTGAGGTCTGATCACATGAATGAAGCAGTCAGGATTGTACTCTTCAGTTTGAAGACTGAAAAATTATCACAGTATAAAGTCCATAAACCAAGGTCATCTAATCTTTCCTTTACCCTTCCATTGAAGATTTTGTTTAGCAGGTTTTACACTGTTCTGCAGCTGTCTTTTCTTTGTTAATGAGCAGAAAGTGTCTGATATCATTCATTGTTAGAGCTATATCTAAGGAACACTGCTCTTTCTCGTACTATTGTTTTTCTGCCATCTGCTATTCAAATTATCAGCTGAGATGCACAAGTTGAGTTGACTAAAGGCTCTGTTTATTATTTTTCTGGGATAACTAGAAAGAAATAGCAGAGGAAGTAATGTTTATGGCTCTTAAATGAAGCAAAACATTTTCTAACTGCTAAAGTTTTCAGAGATGATCAGGGGAACTTTGTAGCAAGAGGGTTTGCTGAATCTCAGAAACTGTCTTTTCCTCATGAAAACCTCTGCAGAAGTTTGAAAAAAGAAATGTCTCAGAAGTCTGAACATGTTTAATGCATCTATACAGCCTGACCTTCAAAAATTCATGTCATGCCAAAAATTATACTTCCAAAATTGTCTTGTTAGGAGTTTCTCTGCAAAAAGCTACAATTCACTTCTTTCAAAGTATTGTAACAAATGAGCTAAAAAGACACCACAGTCCTCCTGGGATTTGACCCAAGACCTACATAACTGAATAGACATTTTTCAGAGACTCCAAAGCTAGAAGGAAACATTGCATTGCCTTTGTAGACTGGCAAAGTAATTCACTCTTTTAAATTGCTCCTGAAACTAGTGAGGTTCATTTTTCCTAAACCAGAACTTTTGTAGAGTACCTGCAGATATTCCTCCATGTTTCTTTCTCTCTATCATTTTAGTTTTCAGTTTCATTACTCATGGCAGCTGTGGGCTAGGTGAGATTGTGCTATTGTTCGTACTTTCATGAAGCTATACTATCTACAGCAATCAACATGTACTTTAATGAATTCCTTATTTATGTCTGGTGTAACAGGTAATAGTAGGTACAATGGGATCTCCATATGGCTGGTGTCTTTCTGCAGAGGTCTTTTGACCTCAGAACTGCAGTGATTTTACACATCAGTATCTGGTCTGACCTCTATAATAGCAGTCGCCTAATATGACAAATGTCATTTAAGAAAGACCATGAGAGAGTTCCTGTGTTCTTCCCCCCACCCCTGTTTTATTGCTGTTGTTGTCTGCCGCTCATAAGCTTAAGCAAAGCAATCTCAAACCTCTTCCGTGCTTTAATATTGCTGTACAGTAATCTCAGAATTTTTTTAAACACTGCTATAAGCTGTACATCACTTTTGCTGATTAAAAGGTTGACTATGACTGTGTGTTTTTGTAAAAAAGGAATTGCATATGGCGCAGATAGATTTACAGTGAGATGGATATTGGATTTTACTCCGTTTGGGTGGATATTAAATTATGAGCCCGAAGGTCAATTGGTCCTAAAAAGGGCTGTGGAGTCTGAATGCCGGAATGATCTATTCCAGTCTCAGATCCCCACTGTAACGCATGTAGGGTGAGAAGGAAATGGTGCTCTGAAATAATAATTTATTTTCCATTAAGATGCAGTTACAGGGGGTTCTCACAGTGTCAGGTATCAACCAGCCTCAATGCTACTCTGTCTGAAAATGTTTTATTGCTAGAATTGGTGAAGAACAGAAGTTCCCCTTGATCTCCCACATAATGGATATATTGAATATAGTCTATTTCTTTAAGTCTGTGACACATCCAGACTGAGGAATTGCGTTGAATAAGGTGAATTACATTTAATCTGAACATTAGGATGCCTGTCTGTGCACCATACAGGTGTTTCTTGTGTTCTGTGTTTCTTGGTTAGTGACCTGTTTCAAAAAAATATGTTGTTATGAGAAAAGGAAATGCTGAGCTCCTTTTCAGCAGTTTTTGCTGTAATGTTATGCATCCTTGTCTCCTCCATGAGGAAAATGGCTTTCTTGAGCCCCTTGTTTCCAGGTATGATATGTGATGGGATTTGCCAGTTCTGAGTTATTTAATAGGTGGAAAGGTAGACTGGCTAGCAGTGGTCACTGTGGCAGGCAAAGAAAGTTCCAGCAACAGGCAAGTCTGTTTTCTGCCACAGAGATTACATTTTTTTGTCCATTTGAAAAAGTTTATGTGAAGGTAATTACAGTAGGATGAGGTAGAGAATAAAATCCTTTTTTTTTTTTTTTTATTTTTAAGTGTGTGTAATATACAGTATATACTGTGCAAAGGAAGGCTGGGATGTTGTAGACTGATGTAGTTAATTCCTAATGTTTGTGGCATTCTTTCAATAAGACGCCAACTATATAAGAAAACACTTTTCAGTACATAGTTGGTATTATTTCTAAACTCTTTATCCACTCTTTTTTTTAATAATAATAATCAAGCCCTTAGCTTTTCATATGTGTTTTAATGACTGTATGTGTCTTCTGTCATAAATTATCACTAGTAGCATGACTTTTGGCCCTATATAAGCAGTAATGGCATCATGGACTACTTTAACAGCTCCCTACTTTCTCATATAAGTATATTTCTATGGGTGTTTTATGAGGTATTTATTACAGGTAGCACTTTGGTTGGGGTAGAGACTTTCTACACCAAGTCTCTAAAAACCAGACAGTGTCCAATTTAGAAAATACTTTTTTTTACAAGCAGCCAGGCAAACACTTATATATATGAGTGGATCATAAAAATAGGTGAAACTACCGGTCTGAGGGATAAATCCACTTTTCTGGGGAAGGATAAATTTCACATATTCCTCAATTAAATCTTTTCTTTATGTACACAATAAAACTTTCTTTTTTTCAAAAGTTTTCTTAGTGAATGCAAATAACCTCTCAGTTTAGACAGTTCGTCAGTATACCGAAGTACCTTAAATTATGTACCTGCCACTGTTTTTTTCCCAGCTTCCACTCTGAGTTTTCCAAAGTTGTTAGAGAAAGTATAGGAGAGTGATAAAAAAAACATAATCTTAATTTCAAAGGAGTTACTCAGTCTTTTCACCAAAGAAGAAACCCTTGAGATTGTGGCTATTTGTCTTTCCAGGACACCTGGATTTTCCTCAAAGTGATATGGTAATTGATAGATTATTAGCAGTGCTCCTGGTCTTCAAGCTATATTTATATAAAAATGCAAGCAGGATCAAAGTTTTGTGGGCAACCTTCAAGCAAGAAAATGAATGTCAAAAAAACCCCAAACAATACCTTACGTTTTTCTTCAGCCTATACAGTTTAATAGAGGCAGAGGGGTAGCAAGTCTATTCTGCTGCTTTTTTCCCTGTCACAATATTAAATCTGTTTCTTCAATTTGTTTTTTCCCATATTAAAGCCCCTAAACCTCTGCAATTAGGATACCTATATTAATATCAATTGAACTGAAATCCTTAATCAGAAAGAGAGAAGACATTGCTATTTGGGAAATTTTAAAGCCCATTACTGCAATTCAATTTAAACCATTTTCTAACTAAAATAGTCTTTTTTCAAGCCATATATTGAAACAGATCTGACAGATTTGACTCGAATTAATCAGAAATTTCAGTGGTGTTAAAACAGTTTTGAAGGTAATAAATTATTTTTGTGGGAAGGTTCTTACAGCTCTCATGACTTGATTGAATTACAAGGTCTGTAGGTGCAAGGTGCTTGCACTGAGTAAAGACAGTGGACCTTGGCTGATGCCCTGAGTAATGTGATGTAAATGATAAATGGCAATATCCACTTTGATTTTATTATACAGTGTACCTATTAAGGGTATTGCATTTCAAGGAGCATCACCCCTTCTGTGCCTGCAGTTCTTCACTGACATGGGGAGCTGGCATCTTCACAGTCATCCTACTGGAATTTGAGGTATAATGAACTATGCAGCCAAGGTTGGAAAATCAGTTCCTGGCAGGAGGGATAAATGCTGACAATGTACCTGCTCCTGGCCAGTCAGTGTGTGCATTTTACATGCTCAGAAATATGGGGCTGGATCCCCACAAATATGGGGTTGGATCTCCAGCTGCAGTGTCTGCAAAGCCCTTGGCAGCATCTGAAAATCTGAGCCCCAGGCTAAGGATGGGTAGGATGGCCTGTTGGTATGCAGGCAGGAGACCAGGCGGGTGCTGAAGTAACTGCCTACCCCCAACCCTATGGTGGGTGCTTGCTAACCCCATGGGATGCTGTTGCCTGCCTTTGCCTGCTGTGCACCTGCATCCTTGCTTGCTGTTAGGACTGGAGCACCCATCAATTGCCCTTATTGCTATCCCCTTAAAGGGTAAACAAATTCAGGGATATAATGAGTCTTTCTGAGGACTGACTCCTTTGGCACAGACATGCCTCTGCTTCTGGTTTACTGTTCATTACTGTGCACCATTTGAAGGACAGATGCACTACATAGTTACTGGAAATGGCACAAGTAGGTCAGTTTTGCCATGCTGTTCATAGCGCTGGCATGAGACAGGGCTTCCTCTCCAGGCTTGGCTGTTATGTGTACCACCATGAAAAATGGGGATTCTTTGATTTTTTTTTTTAAACTATACAAGATATTTTAAAATAATCTAATCCTGGATTTGGTGTTGCTGAGTGAGTGCTTCATAATTGAGTTTATTTGCCTCTAAGTGTAATTAAATTTGCCTTTAAAGCCTGATTACCTAACTTCAAAACGATGTGCTGAAGCCTCAGACTTTCAAAATGTCTTTCCTTTCTTTGCAGGCTCTCTCCTTAGATATATTCTGAAGATAATTTTAATATATATTTTTGGCAGGTGGTATTGGGCTGAAAAATGTACACACACCAACTCAGCTCTGAAGGGTCTTTCAGAGGTTTTCATGCACCTAATGAACTGAGCTTCTGAGGTAAAGAATTATCTTTGTAATCCTACAAAAGCTCTTAGCCTACCCTCTCAGCATATATCTATGTTGTTGTTTAATATTTATGCCAAAGCCTTGTGTACATTGATTATGTTTGGGTTTGACTCAAAACTGCAGCAGTTTTAATCCTGACATACACTAATGCTAATGATACTGAAGCCAAACCACGAGAATTCACATAGATTTGCTTTTAAATTTGAAGTTAATTGTGCAGGTGCACACATGCACACAGAGGCTGTACCTATGGGATATATGTACCTACTTTCAAGCATGCCTGTGTATATGCACACCTTTTCACACTGGGTACACCTTCATGGATATGCCAGACTTGTGTGTGTTGGCACATAAGTTTAAAAATCTGGAAGGTGAGTGGCTTAATAAATTTTGAAAATTAAATGCATACAAAATTTAAAAAAAAAAAAAGAAACAAAAAGAAAACAACCCACTTATCAACTGCAATAAAAATGTTGTGCCTTGTATTTCTTGCACTGTCTATTAGTTTAAAAGTGTTTTTCAGACCCTCATTCAAAGAGTCATTATCTCATGGGTATACACGTGTTTCTTCTGTAGATTGATAAATGTAAATCTCTAACCACAAAAGAAAGCCTCACTTTGAAAGAAGGGAGAACTAAGAATTTGTAGAAGTGCATCTAAAGGGTTTCAGTTTGTTGGTTTTGGATGGGTTGGTTTGGTTTGGTTTGGATTGATCGTTTTGGGTTTTTTTTGTTAAGTGATGGATATTTTTTTTTGCTTTCTCACTGGGGAATGCCAGCAGATGTCAGTGCCAGCCACACTGGTGTCCATTGTGCTTGAGCTACAGAGGGGAAATTGCTTTCCTTTACAAAAGAAACTCATTGTCAAGTTGCTGTTATGTTAAACAATGGCTGTAGGTGAAGCTTTTGAGCCACCACTTTAAATTCTGACTTTATTCCAAGAATACTGTCAAGTGTTTGAAAGAAACGCTCCAAAAATAGGTATAATCATCTCAAACACACATACAGTATCTTTCTTTTCAGGCAGCATTCCTGGGAATCAGGGAAGGAACCTTCTTTTTCTTCAATTAACCATAAAAACATCATCATCCAGAAACGTGAATGTGCTCCTTCCATATGTGATGGAGAGGTGCCCTTCAGCCTGTGCTGTGGGTGAAATTGGTTCCACTTCAAAAACTTGTATTGGTGTCCAGCCTTTGGATCTTCAGTTTAAACCTGAATTTCATGAGTTCTGCCCATCTGGGATAGGCAAAAAGTTTCATGCTCGAATAATCATATACTGTGAACATGGTTTATATATTACTTATCTTGCACATCTGAAAATATCATTCAGTATTTGGAAACAGTCCTAATCATGGAGGATTTAAAGTTCTAATAGTCTGCTTAAAAAAATCATACTGGGAATAGTTCATGTTCTGTGTGGTTTTGACCTCCATTGAAGCTTCAATTTATGAATATGACCAGCTAATACTCACTGCTGCAAAGCAAACAACAAACACATGAGCAGAAGCAAAATCTTCTCTGTCCCTACATCAATTATTTCTTATTTATGTTTCTGTCAGCTGCTTTCTGTTAGTCTGAGGCTTATTTGATCAGGATTGCAAAATATACATTTATTTCTGTCCTTATCCTGGTCTGTTCTCTTTCCAAATCCTTTCATATCAAAGATATCTGATTTGCTGGAGGTCATTCCTGCTGCTGAGATCTCTTCCATGACAGATACAGTCCAATTTCTACAGCTTCTATTCTCTGTTCATGTTCTCTCCTGAGCATGGAAGCTCAATATGGTCAATATTCAAAAATTATTTCTTTTCAATCATTAAATTGCTGTTGTTGTTAGCCTTTCCACCTTATTAGTATTAGATGTGTTGAAAAGTTACACAAATAGCATTCTTGAAATCTAGCCTCTTATTTCCCTTTTTTGAATGAAATTTATTATTTTCAAGTGCTGAGTTTCGTGTGAGTTCATGTCCTGAACTTCCAACTTTCCTCCTAGATGTTCTTTAGTTTACCAATGCTTTGCGGACATTTCTTTCCGTGTCCAAACTAATGGACCTGCATAAGGTAGAGAGGTTCTCCAGCAGTCCTGCCCTTAGTTGTATATGCATCAAATATCTCTGTCTTCAAGGAAACTTGCCTATTGCTCAACATACTTTTCTTAGCATATTCAACTGTGCTGTAACTTCCAGGCAGAAAAATGAGGCCAGCTCTCCATCAACCTTTACTGAGTTTGTTTCCTGTGGTTTGTCCCAGTTATACTGCATAATAACTGGTGGCCTGTCATCTGATTTCTCCAGATCTTCCAATATATTCTCATGTTTGTTAACATATTTGCTCTATCAAGTTATGATTCATTTCTACATATGCGTACAGTCTCAGCATTTTCAGAATACTAATAAAGGGCTTACAATTTATATCTTTAAAAAGGTATGTGGTAATAGAATCACAAAATCATAGGATAGTTACAGTAGGAAAGGATCTTAAGATCATTTAGTTCCAACCCCACTGCCATGGGCAGGGACAACTCGCACTAAACCATGCCACCCAAGGCTCTGGGCAACCTGGCCTTGAACACCGCCAGCGATGGAACATTCACAAATTCCCTGGGCACCACATTCCAGTGCCTCACACTTACAGGAAAGAATTTCTTCTGCATATCCAATCTAAACTTCCCCTGTTTAAGTTTTAACCCATTACCCCTTGTGCTATCACTACAGTCCCTAATGAAGAGTCCACCCCAGCATCTCTATAGGCTCCCTTCAGATACTGGAAAGCTGCTAGGAGGTCTCCACGCAGCCTTCTCTTCTCCAGGCTGAACAGCCCCAACTTTCTCAGCCTATCTTCATACGGGAGGTGCTCCAGTCCCCTGATCATCCTCGTGGCCCTCCTCTGCACTTCTTCCAACAGTTCCATGTCATTTTTATGTTGAGGACACCCGAACTGCACACAATACTCCAAGTGAGTAGCAGAAATGCTTAAAATAATTTACAGAATTTGGCTAATTGAAAATGTTTGGAATTCCTGGAAAGGGTATGATCAAAGATGTGGTAATTGGACTAGCAAAGGGAATTGTCATACATGGGGTTGCGTCTGAGAAGGGGCTCTTTTTGATTCCTCTCTCCTGCCCCTGGAATTTCACTTATGCACAAGGTTTTCTTACATTGACTGTTGTGAATCTTCCTTTTCCCATACTCCAAAGCTCTTGTCCTCCAACACTGCTACTTACTTGCTAAGTGCTGAACTACTGCAGTTAACAGTGCTGTAGAATGAAGGTAAAAATTTAATTGATTCAGGTTTATTTTTACTACAAAAAAAAAAAAAAAAACAAACAAAACAGCAAAGCCTCAAAGGATGGTCTCAATCAGCTTCTAATTTAGACAGTTTGAATCCATTAGATATTGAACGTGGGTTTTTTATCCTGTAAATTGGGTCTAGAGTCCAAGGGGGAGTTCAATTGTTCATGCCCTTATTTGCACGACAAATTAACTATTGCACAGAGTGGTAATAAATGCTACAGGGCAAGGAAATTGCACCAGTGAAAGGAAGTCCATTGATACATTTGCACTGTGATGTACCGTAAGTTTAACACTCCACGCTAGTCAAGCTGTCATTGTATAACAGGGAAATGGTTTTAATAGCTGTCAGTGCATCAGAATGAATTTTCTGGATATCAGTGCTTCACTTCTAGAATTCAGAAATGTGGGGGTTTATACTGACATATCTGCAGCTGTCGTGGTTTAAGCCCCTCACCCAGTTCATTCACTCACTCCCCCCTCTTTCTTCCCCCAGTCCCGGGGGGGATGGGGGGAGAATCGAAAGAATGCAACTCCCACAGGTTGAGATAAGAACAGTTTAGTAACTAAGGTATAACACAAATCACTACTGCTACCACCAGTAATAATAATGACAAGGCAAATACAAGGAAAGAATACAGTCGCTCACCACCCAGCCCGACCAAGCAATGCACCCCCAGCTTCCGGTTCCCTGCCCTCAGTTTTTTACATCCGGGGCATGACGTGCTGTGGTATGGAATAACCTCTTTGGTCAGTTTGGGTCAGGTGTCCTGTCTCTGCTTCCTCCCAGCTTCTCCTCCTCCCTGGCAGAGCGTGACGCTCAGAAAGTCCTTGGTCAGACCAGAACATTACCAAGCAGTAACTGAAAGCACTGGTGTTATCAGCACTGTTCCCAGGCTCAAAATCAAAACCACAGCACTGCACCAGCTACCAAGAAGGAGAAAAATGACTGCTACTGCTGAACCCATGAGATCAGCTGCACAATATCTTACTTGGTTTGTAATAGTTTGAGCACAGCACAATAGAAAATATTTGATATGAGCATACGTCATGGGTTCAGCACCAGGAGTCATTTTTCTCCTTCTTGGTAGCTGGTGCAGCGCTATGGTTTTGATTTTGGGCCGGGGAGCAGCGCTGATAACACCAGTGTTTTCAGTTACTGCTGGGTAATGTTATGGTTTGACCAAGGACTTTCTGAGCGTCATGCTCTGCCAGGGAGGAGGGGAAGCCAGGAGGAAGCAGAGACAGGACACCTGACCCAAACTGACCAAAGAGGTTATTCCATACCACAGCACAATAAGTCCAGGATGTAAAAAACTGAGGGCAGGGAACCTGGAGGGGTGTGGTGGTGCACTGGGGGGTTTGTTGCTGGGGGGTGCACTGGCTGGGTCGGGCTTGGTGAGCAGTTGTATTCTCTTTCTTTGTATTTCTCTTGTATTATTACTGGTGGTGGCAGCAGTGATTTGTGTTATACCTTAGTTACTAAACTGTTCTTATCTCAACCTGTGGGAGTTGCATTCTTTTGATTCTCCTCCCCATCCTCTTGGGACTGGGGGAAGAAAGATAGGCGAGTGAGTGAGTGAGTGAGTGAGTGAGTGAGTGAGTGAGTGAGAAACTTCGTGAGTTTTAGTGGCTTAAACCACAACAGCATGTTACAGTTCTTCAAAAATAATATACTGATAATTTTGGTTTCTTTTATTATTTGTTATCACACAACTGTTGAAAGGAACCAAATCCGACTTTAGCATTTGGTAATTTTGTGTTGGCAGTGCTTGCAGCCAAAAAGTTCTCTCTAAAATGGCGACAAGAATAATGAAACTTCAAGTAGCATGCTGATATGTTCCCTCTTCAGAAATTCTTAGTGTATTGCTGACACTGTAGGAAGTTAAAAGGCAGAAAAAGATACTTCCCTTCATGTGCTATTTCTATTTAGTCCCTATATTGGGAAGTTACTTCCTGGGCTGTGACAGTTTTATTTGGATGAAGAGCAGTAAATGTCTGGTATTTGAAAAATGTTTATCTGAGAGAGGATATGTTTCGTTGCAAAAGGGACAATTTTAATGACCCTCTTTGACCTTTTCCATGTTTTCCCAAAACCACTGTGATCAGAAACAGAAGAAAATCCATTAAAACATACAGTGTAGGTGTGTAAGGTAATAGGACATTGCGATACTTCACTTTGTTAAGTGACTCCTGCAAAGTAGCAAATGTCAAACAAAAAATAATTACAAAATAATAAAAAAGATACAGCAGGAGTTGGAATAGTCCTTCAGTAAGTATTCTTAAGGCACAGAGGCACCCATGTGTCAGCTTGACCCAGTCTCAAGGGAGGTGTGTTGCCTACCAGGGGCTAGGATCAGGGATGCTGCAGAGAGGCTGCCTGGTCTAGTAAGTCTAGTAAGTCCCATTGGCTATTACCTATTTCTAGTCATCTGTGTGGGTGCTAGTGATACAGATAGCAGTAGCCTGGAGAATATTAAGGACTACAGAGCCCTGGGAGAGGTGGTTAGGGGCTCTGGAGCTCAGTCTTTTCATCAGTTCTCCAGTACAAAGGGAAGGACCTTAAAAAAGCTAGGCAGATTTGGTGGGTTAATAAATGGTTAAAACAGTGGTGCCATAATCAGGGGCTTGAGTATCTAGAACATGGGACTTGATTTGGGAGGCCAGTCTACTGGAGGCTGGTGGAGCTGGTCTGACAACAAAGAGAAAGAACTGTTTTGGTAGGAGGCATGCCAGGCTGGTAAAGAAAGCTCTAAACAAGATGTATTAGGGGAGGCGGGCATCATTCCTTCCCTACACACCCATTCAGTTACCAACACTTATAATAAGTGCTCAGAGCAATGCAAAGATATTTCAGCCACTCCAGCCAATAAGCCGGCTTCATTTGGAGCTCGGCTCAGATGCCTCTATACAAACGCCCGTAATATAGAGAACAAACAAGAGCAATTAGAGATGTATACATGTCTATGGGGATAGGATATCATAGGTATCACAGAAACATGGTGGGATGGCTCCTATGACTGGTGCGTTGGAATGGAAGGTTACAGGCTCTTTAGAAAAGACAGGCTTGGCAGACGGGGAGAGGGAGTTGCTATTTATGGTAGGGATAGGCTGGAGAGTATGAAACTCTGTCTGGGGACAGGTGAGCAGTTGACAGAGAGTTTGTGAGTCAGGGTTAAAGGGAGAACAGCAATGGGAGACATTATTGTGGGGATCTCTTGCAGACCGCCTGATCAAGAGGACTCTGTGGACAAAGCACTCTATAGACAGATAGGAACAGTCTCACACTCACAGGCCCCTGTCCTCATGGAGGACATCAACCACCCTGATATCTGTTGGAGGAATGGTACAACCCAACACAAGCAATCCAAGAGGTTCCTTAGTTGTGTGGGAGACAACTTCCTTCTGCAAGTAATAGAGGAGCCGACAAGGAGAGGTACCATGCTTGACCTCGTGCTCCCCAACACAGAGGGGCTGGTTGGAATTGTGATGCTTCAGGGCAGCCTTGGTTGTAGCGATCACGAGATGGGCGAGTTCAAGTTCCTCAGGAGAGTGAGCAGAGCGTGCAGCAAAATCACTGCCCTGGACTTGCAGTATCCTGGGCTGCATCAAAAGGAGTGCGACAAGCAGATCAAAGGAGGTGATCCTGCTCCTCTACTCTGCTCTTGTGAGACCTCACTTAGAGTATTGTGTGCAGTTCTGATGTCCTCAACATAAAAAGGACATGGAAATGTTGGAAGAAGTGCAAAAGAGGTGGCCACGAGGATGGTCAGAGGACTGGAGCAGCTCCTGTATGAAGATAAGCTAAGAAAGTTGGGGCTGTTGAGCCTGGAGAAGGCTCTTCTATGTGTGGAGACCTCATAGCAGCCTTCCAGTATCTAAAGGGGGCTTATAGGGATGCTGAGGAGGGACTCTTCATGAGGGGCTCTAGTGATAGGACGAGGAGTAATGTCTCCAAACTTTAACAGGGGAAGTTTAGATTGAATATGAGAAAGAAATTCTTTCCTGTAAGGGTGCTGAGGCACTGGAATGTGGTGCCCAGGGAAGTTGTGAATGATCCATCACTGGTGGTGTTCAAGGCCAGGTTGGACAGAGCCTTGGATGGCATGGTTTAGTGTGAGGTGTCCCTGCCCATGGCAGGGGGGTTGGAACTTTTGATCTTAAGGTCCTTTCCGACCCTAACTATTCTATGATTCTATGATTCTTGGGGGAGTGTAGCTCAGCTCTGCTGCTTTAGGCTTTTTCAGATTTGGAGTGAAATAGGACTCTGTATTCTCTGTTCAGAAACATTTAATATCTAAGAGGAGGTGTATCTGCAAATGAAGTGTAAATTGAGATTCTGAGAGCACACATTTTTACCAGTGTCCAAGTTCCCTTTCACTGAATATGCGGATATTAAAAAAGGCTTATGTCTGTTTCTGTTTCTCCCAGATCTTTAATGTAAGGCTTCTGTTTTAGAGCAGGGAAAATTTACCTCTTTTTTTGCATTTTTTAAGTTTCTTTCCCATATCTGAAAGTCAACCTGCCTACATGGTAAGGTCAGAATATGTTTAGGCAAAAATCTATTGCTTGCTATTTACTGGTTGCAGATTCATTTTTGGCAAATACTACTTGTTGCGTATCTTCCCAACAGAGCCAGAATATCTCAAAGTATGCCAGCATCTGTACTGTTGCAAGCTGATGATAACTCAGCATGATGGTTTACATGTAGTAGAAAACATCCAGCAAAGGGATAGGGCAAATCTGTAGACTTGAATGAAATACGAATTATTGAATTATGCAGCTAAAGTTTTCTTAGCCCAAGTATTTTGCTTTGATTTACTAAGCTGTTACTAGCCCTGTTTCCAAATATGACACTGCTAGTAACCTAGCTGTGAACTATTGGTATGGCAAGGCTGGGTAGGGGTGAGCAGGGGGAAGGAATTAATTTTGTAAGAGCATTCTGGCTTTCAAAATGTATTTTCTTTGACGGAAAAAAAAAAAAAAAAAAGACTTTTAGGGAGCTCTGCCCCAAAACAAAGCAAGCTGAACATTGAAGAAGAATTCTGAGGTGGGGGTAAGTGGTTCAAACACAAGCTCCTGAACTGACACGGGATTTGAACCATGTTGCTCTTGTCCAACGAGTGAAAATATTTCTAACATTGAAAACAGGTGAAGAAAACTGGGCATCTGCATTCTATTCCTAACTTTGTTAGACTTGCAAACAAGGAATGTTTCCTAAAGTCTGTTTCTGATTATCCCATTTATTTAGTCTAGTTCTCAGTTGCCTTTAATGGAACTCGAGATCTGTGATCAAATATTTTCGGACATCCACAGTAAAAAGACCACATGCTGACAGAACTCAAATCTGTTCTTGATTTGGTGAATATGGTGTAGTAACACCATATTCCCAATCAGCACCAGAGCAGCAGATTTCAGTAAGCATATGGCTGGTGGCAGTAAGCCAGTGGAAACAGATTTAATTTTTTAGAGTTTAAGTCCAGCAGGAGGAGGTGGTCCTTCATGCAACGCATAGATTACCTACACTCCTTGCCACAAGAGCCTGGATATGCTGAAAGTTTTGCTCAGAAAGCAAGTGGACAGAAGATAAATTCACTCAGGATACTGACCGTAGCCCAGGTGATCCCTGAAACACAATTTGCTGGAGTCTGGAATAACTCTGGGGATTTGGCACAGCAGCTTTGCCATGTTCTACACTTCTCCCTGGGCTGGGACATTTACCATTGCCAGAAATTGATGCTAGTATGGATGGGCCTTTGGTCTGGCTTAGTGTAATTTTTTTGAGATGCCAGGTGCCCTCCATCTATGGAAAAGTATTTCTTGTGAAGAGGAACACACACCAAATATCGTTTCCACAACTGCAAAAAGGTGAAAACTGTGTATCTCTTCACCTTTTTGGAGAGGAGTACTGCACATGCACAAGTGCAGGGTAACCATAGAAACAGAGACACATGAAGAGATATTGAAGCCAACATTGTGAGTGGAATGAGAAGTGGCTAGAGACAAAGACGAGCTTTCATTTATCAAGAGAACTAAGGAGTCTTTTATCCCCTCATTAGCTGCTATCTCTTGCCTCCCAGCTGAAGCTCTTGTTACTCTTGCCAATACAGCACCATGGCTGCTCTACAGCTTCTCCTCCCTGAGTCTCAACTGTAGTTTATTAAGCTGCTCATCCAAGGAATCTAGTGATGAGGAGTTTAAGTGTGTGTTTCCAACCGCTGCTCTCAGCATCTCCTATCTCCCTCTGTATCCCCTACTTCTCCATAAGCCATGTATATTAAAGGTGTGTCCGCTCACATAACCCCATGTGAGAGCAGAGTCTGCTCCCCTGCCCTGCGTGACACTGACAGAGGGGTCCACTCATCCCCACTGCATGGTAGCTTCAGGGGACTCTGGCCCAGTAGGAACCATTTGTGTGGTTTTACCAATGTAATAACAAATCTGAAGGCAATTCTATGAGTCTCTTCAGGGGACTTTTTTGCCACTCATGGGTCTTTCCCCTTATTATTCACTTTTCCTATCACTTTGAACTGATATTACCAAGCATAATTTATATGAATCCAAGGGAAACTTTTCCATGAGAAGAAGTGCTGATACAGACATAAACCACTTCTGGACAGCCTGCAGCTGCCCTAAGACCAGCCTCTCTGGAACTGGAAGAAGGCCCTTCTTATGGTCTCTCACCTTTTCAAAGTGCAATACTGTAAGCCAGAGAAGTGTGAGATGACTTGTCAGACAAGAACCTGAGACATGGGAGCACAGGGAATTGCTCACCTCTTGAAAGATGAAGACTGGAGAGACGTATGAAGAAGCAGAGTATCAGGACTTAGTCTTGCAATTATACAGGTGGCCCTGGGGACATCAGGGTTTATTTCACTTTTCCTCATGAACGTGAATGAGTAGACTAAATAAACCTTGGACATGTGTATGTAGGATGGCACAGAGTATTTTTGCCAGTTCCTTTTTTTCCCTCATTACTCTGTATGCATGCTTAATGACCTTTAATTATCTAAATTCCTCAGTTGTTATTTGGTGAAGTCATGTGCTGTCAACTCAATTTATTTAGAAAGCTTTTAGTAATTACCAGCTGATTCTATAACAGTCTGTAAATCGATTTGTCTGGAAGGAGGGTAAATATATTTGAGCTATAATGCCTTACTTTTTGAGGAGGATATCTTGTTTATCGTTATGTGACCTTCTTGTTCTGGTTTGATTGGGTGCTATTTACTCAGGTGGACACCTGGCAAAGAAAAAATGCAGGATTAAATTCTGTCCAAATCTCTCTGCAGTGAATAGCTTCCATTTGCAACACATTTGTTAGTGGAACCGACTGGTCAGAAACTGCCTTGAGGGGCATGCTGTAGAATGTTGTTTTTTCCCAAAAAAGGAACATGTGCTAATTGTAATGGTCACTGTTTTCTATAACTTTAAAATGATCACAATAGCAATTAGTACTTACAAAATTTAAATTACAATAATGGTTGGATTGCAAATAAAGAACATCAAAGTTCATGCCCCCCAGATAATAAGAGACCTCAAGTTAGGACTTCCTTTCATCATTCCTGGGTTTATTTTGAGCAGTAAGTAATAAAGTGCCTTATTGGTATCATCCTGACAGAGCTCTGCTTTAGACAGTTTTTATAACTATCATTAGAAAAAAGCCTAGGAGAAATACACTCACTGCTAAGCTGCAGCACCCCAACCAATCAAGGGGTTCGAGGTTCTTATATTTAAGCTAAAATAACATGCTCTTTATTTAAAATAGTTTATTGCCTTTGAAAAAAATTACCTGAATATCTGTTTTATCTTCCTAAGCCCATCAAAGTCCTGACTGAAACCCACTGAAAAAAGTTTCTATCTATGTATGTGGGTGTTCAGCAACTGCTGAGCTGCCAGTAGCACTGGCATTTGAAAAAGAGGATTGCAACAAATGCACTCAGTTCTAGGCAAGATAAGCCAAGAGGTATCCTAACAGAGTTTCATATCATTTTTGCAATTTTAGCATAAGACTTTTCATCTCCATCATCAGACTGCTACAGCAACTTCTAATATTACTGTGGCTCCTACTTGCTGGAAGGTGATGCCTGAACCGTGGATTTGAGGTTAATTATAACACCTGATAACTGAAGGGAATGCTCTTGCTAACTTCAGGTTTAATACACGAAACATCAGTTCACTTCTTTGCAAACATGATCCTTTAAATCTCTGATGTTAGTTCACATGCCCCTGAAGAGACAGTGTTAAAATAGGATGTTCTAAGGGATTTTATTTTACTTTACAAATATATTCTCTAAACCTTACTCCTAAATCTGCATTGATTTAATTGTGCTAATTCATGTGAGACTATTCTAAGTGTAAGGTTGATGAACTCTGAAACCTCATCAGGATCATTTTTGGCCTGTGACTTTGGGTGTTGTCAAGTTTCAACATAAATTTGCAAACAGAAGCTAAGCCTCTTGAGTTTCACTGAGATTTTTACAGTCTCCATTCCCACCTCCATGTTGTTAATAACCTGCTACTGAATTTACAGCAACTGCACTTCTGTAAATGAGGAGACTGCTGAACACAAATGAGGGGAACACAAGTCAGCCTTCCTTGAAAAATACGAAATCGACCTTTCCAGTCTGATTACCCACTGTTTTCCTCATCTGGCTGTAGATAGAGAATATGCATCTGCATCTTTGGTTTGCTAAAGGGGCAAAGCTAGATAAATGTATACACATTAGGAAAATGTATTGCTCTATAGGTAACTCTGACACAGGTTCAGATAGAAAACTTCTGAATCCTCATGCAAATCACAATGGTGTATGTATGAATTGTGACCTTTTAAGTCCTTTGTGTTTCTTAAATGTATAATGACCACAGCCTAAACTGGAATAGAGCCTGTAAGGTGCATATTAATCCTTACAGTCAGTCTTCCAAGCTATGTTTTTGTTTAGAATATACCCTTTAGATATGTAAGTATAAGTGCACATGCATACCTATGTGTAGACTTCTGTATGAGAATAAATTGCAAAGGTCAAAATTAATTTTCAGTAAAGTCTGTTGAAACTTCTGTATCTAATTTTTAACACCTCACTTCAAATATAATATGGAGTAGGTATAGTCCAGCGAACAGAAGCAAAATGACTGATGTGTTAGAAAACATAACCTAAAAATACATCATAGAAAGATAAATACGAATTGTGGCCGGTTAGATTAAAGATGAGAAAATGTCAGGAGATGTGCTAATAGTCTTCAAGGAGTTACAAGGAGGGAAATTGCACATCTGCAGCAGCAAAAAACCCAAATTCCTGCTTGAAAGTTCTGTTAAACACTGGGAAAACCTCCAATAATAACACTGAAGCACTGCAGTGGAGAAAAGGTATGGAAAGTGTTGGAGCTGTTTAAGAGATATTTAGGTACCATGTATAACATATAACATATTTATACCTTATCTCACTAGTGGTCTGGAATACATGAGATAGACTCAATCTTTTTTCTATTACTGTATTATGAAGACTTACTACATAATGAAGAATTCTGTTATATTAGATAATGATTTGTAAAATGTATTAGGACTAGTGGATGGAAAATTTTACTGCAACATGATAGTAGGGCTTGTGCACTTCACTCTTTTATCTTCCCTTTTTGTCAATTCTCCACCAGTATTAGTTGATGCACCTATTTTTGTGACTTTTACTTGTTTCTTCTTATAGATTTTTTGTTCCAATAGTGTCCCTTCTCCTTAACTGCAAGTTATTTCACTGGGAAACAGGAAAGCCGACTGTTCTAGATATCAAAGCATTTTGTCACTATTATGGGGGTTAGAACTAGATGATCTTAAGGTCCTTTCCAACCCTAACTATTTTATGATTCTATGTCAGGAGTTTGTTAACCTTTATGCCACAGTGGGGATTATTGATAGAAATGTCAAAAAAATTAGGCTGCTCAGCTCCTCAGAAGTAGGATTCCTTTATTGTGGATGTCTTTATTCCCCTCATTGGTGTGCTGGAGATAGTGACACCCTTCTGTCTGCTCCTGATTGTGTGCTGATAGGAGATGCAGGAGTCTGAAGGAGTGCGCAGCAGTCCTTTGTGGGCTGTTCATGCCGCCCATCACTTGAACTCCACAAAAACTTTTGTCTGACTTCTGGCAGATGCAGAACAGTAGAATAGCTAATTATGAGATTAAATGGGATGAGCTGAAAACAGCTTTCTTCTTTTTTACTATACTGCCTGATAATTCTGGCTCAAACTCCCTGTAAGCTCCATCTCTATTTTATTTCCTCTAATCATGACCCTAGCAAGGGAATAAGGACAATGACAATGAATTAATGATAACAAATAACAATAATGTCTTACTACAAATGAATCGCATGTCTCTGAAAGCACACATTTGTATATTTGTAACATTTAATCTCCAGGCAATTTGACATATTCATATTCTGTCAAAGTATCTGTGATTTGAATTTGTGTTATTAATCGTTTCACCCAACTAGAATCTGCTATGATTTGTCCTTTTTGATATATAATGAGACCAGTATTTTTCTATTCATTACTCAGTTCTTTTTTATCTTATCTCATATTTATTCTAATATTTTGCTGTGGTTGTGTTTGAGGGTTTTTTCTTCATTATTTTTCCTGCCTTTATTTTTCTTTTCTTTCCCAGTGAGGAGTTAGTAGGCAACCCTTTCTCATTTGAAGCTCATATTCATGGCATAATAAAAATAAATAAAGGAAATTTAATAAATATTAATAAACAAAAATAAAAATAGAACAAAATAAGACAAGTTATGAGAGATTTTTGGTAACTAATTCTGCTGTGCAAAAGACTGAGGTTTTATTGATGGAAGGCTGTATTAACATTTTTATATAACTTAATTTTATGTAATAATTATCCATTTTTATTTAATGCATCTTTTAACTTGTATATTTATTTTAATTTTAGTGTCCATGCAACTGAATGATATAAAGCTTCATAGATTCTAATCAAAGGTCACTGTACTTTTTCCTGTTATTAACATTTTTGAATGGGGCACATGCTGTCTCCCAGAAAACAGTCCAAATCATAGAATCATAGAATCATAGAACAGTTAGGGCTGGACAGGACCTTAAGATCATCTAGTTCCAATCCCCCTGCCATGGGCAGGGACACCTCACGCTAAACCATGTCATCCAAGGCTCTGTCCAACCCAGCCTTGAACACCGCCAGCAACGGAGCATTCACAACTTCCCTGGGCAACCCATTCCAGTGCCTCACCACCCTTACAATAAAAATCTTCCTCCTTTTATCCAGTCTAAACTTCGCCTGTTTAAGTTTGAACCCATTACCCCCTGTCCTATCACTACAGTCCCTCATGAAGAGTCACTCCCCAGTATCCTTATAAGCTCCCTTTAGATACTGGAAGGCTGCTAGGAGGTCTCCACGCAGCCTTCCCTTCTCCAGGCTGAACAGCCCCAACTTTCTCAGCCTGTCTTCATACCAGAGGTGCTCCAGTCCTCTGATCATCCTTGTGGCCCTCCTCTGCACTTGTTCCAACAGTTCCATGTCCTTTTTATGTTGAGGACACCAGAACTGCACACAATACTCCAAGTGAAGTCTCCCAAGAGTAGAGGGGCAGGATCACCTCCCTTGACCTGCGTGTCACACTCCTTTTGATGCAGCCCAGGATACAGTTGGCTTTCTGGGCTGCAAGCGCACACTGCTGGCTCATTTTGTCAGCATATATGCATATAGTATTGTTTTATAATGAAAGCTTTTTGAACATCTGAGGAAAGATCCAGAACTCATTAATGTCTTACCTGACTTCAGGGACTTTAAATTAAACTAGTAGCAGAAGGAATCTTTTTACGATCTTGTCATTACATCCCTTGTCAGCTATACCACTAAAAACTGCTTCTTATTCTTCATAGAACACAGAGGTGGTATTTTAATCATCTTTGCTCAAAGCAAAGAATTGAAGTTGAAGTTCAGCAGTGCTTATAGAACTTGTTTCAGAACTAATTTTTCAATTAAAAATTATAAAGGACATAGCAGAAAAATGACTAGTGAAGTTGCACTCCGAAAGACACATCTTAAAAAAAATACTTCGAGACAGATGATTATTGTGGTATTCTGCTGGGGGTTGAAGTGGTAGGGATTAAAGTGGGGTTTGGCTTTTTTTGCATGTGCTCTTCATTCTGTGCATTTTATCCTGGAAAAGTGTGATCAGGTTTCACCCAAGTGAGCAGTAGTTAGGGTGTAGAAAGAAAGTTATGGAAGGGGATATGGGGAAAGGGTTAGGTAGAGTGAGATACCTAGGAACGTGCTCACTAAGGTGTGTCACTAAGTTTAGGTAAATTTATGGCTGAGTCTGATGAATTGCTAGCTGTAATTAAATAAAGATAATAAAGATACGTCTGCATAAAACTTTACATACAGCTATGACATTCAAAATAATACAAGCATGTAAAATTATGCAAGGCTGCCAGAAATATAATATTTAAGATGGAGATGATGCAACTCTTATAACGTTTGCTCTGTCTTTACTTGTCAGAGAACATTCCCAAGGTCATTCACAAGAATTACTCTATCTTTTAAGAGTTCCTAATAACTAGGAAACTGCTAATCCTTGAATAATCTGTATACTTTTATAATTTTCTGAAACATTAAAATTCTGGCTTGGTTAAGTAGCACAAGATTTTGTTCTAGGAAGCTTTTTTTTCTATACAACCATTTTAATTAAGTACTTGGTTTACCTCTTTAGCTAACTCTACTTATAAAACAAATATACTGACCAAAAAAAGCCTATCCTCTTTTTAAAACTCTCAGTATCTTACCAGGTAGGAATCTGTTTCTGATTCCTTATGCCTATGATTCTGAATCACAGTATTTTTTCTTTACACTACAGGAGATAGTTACCTTTTAATAACTAAAATAGAACTACCTCGATAGAAAAAAAAAAAAAAACAAACCAAAAAAAACCAAAACACATTGATTCTTAGATTCTGCAAATTTCACTGCACCAGAGCTCATCTGAGGGACAGATTCGTAGGTAGTTGCTAATATCTTCCTTACATTCTTTAATGATAAAAGATACATTCCTACTCTGTTGCCTGCCATTCTCTGCAAACAAAACCATTAAATAAGAGTGTCTGAAGTTTAAACTTATGATACTAGTTTTCCAAAACAAATATTTTATTGATGTGTGCCGGAAAACTGTACAATCTTTCTACATGTAGTGCTGGAAGATGATGGCTTATGAATTTGCAAAAGCAGTTCAGGCTGCTGAGCTACGCTGACTTTTTTATGTCATTTGTCCTTTCAAATATTCACCAGCCTCATATTATCTGTCAAAGATAATACTAAACTTCAGTCCTGAAATTCAGTAGGGAAAGAGAAATTCTGAATAAATTGAACCTTTTTCTTCCACAGATCTTGTTCTCAAGTCATTGGGTGAAGGGAGGTAAGTAGAAGTCATCTGCAACTTTTACTGTCTTGTTTTCTCCCTTTTGTCCAATTTAGTAAGATCTACATGAAAGAGTAATGGATGCATTATCAAACCTTGACCAGTTGAAAGTTAACTTTTGCTATACTGAGACTGAATATTTATTCCTAATATCTGTTCCCTATCTCTCATCTTATTTTTCATTACCACTGGGAATCAACTTTCTTTTCATGAACTCTTTTACTATGAGTTCTCCATATGAGTCTTTTATTTCTACTATAACCTATTCTTTTTCCCTTCTTCTGTAATGTCCCCATGTCCATTGTGAACTCCCACCATGTTCTTTATCTGTAGATATAGATATCTATACCCCTTACTGATCTATCACTCTTGGCCACCACTTGCAGAAAGGCAGCTCCACTCCTCATTGGCTGGCTTGGATGCACAAGCTCTCTGAGCCTGCACTCACTGACGTTATGGCATGGCTTTATCTCAGATACAGCACTAATATGAACCTCTCCTGTCAGTTCACCTTCACTTTGCATAAAACTTGTCACCGCATAATATCTTTAAGACTTCAAACCCTGTCAAATGTAGTTGAAAGTAGTTCAGAACTGCACCACATAATGCAATTGCGTAAGTCTCATTTAGGAAGGAAATAGATTTGATAAAAATAAAATCTTTAAAAATGAGTCAATGGATTGAGATTAGCCTAACTACTTCTGTTATTTGCAATCATTACTTCTACCTGTATGCAAAGCACAATTCCAAGCAGTTTCTAATGTGCAAACTTCCTTTGCACAAGATATTAAAAAACTCTTTTCAGTGGGAAACTATTTCAAATTTAGGAGGTGAGTCTTGAAGATGTGAATCAACTTACTAACTCACAGGTTGTAAGTAAGTCCAGGGAGTAAATATGAAAAACTACCTCATGTCTGTGGAGAAAAGTAGGGAGGGGTTACAAATAAAGTATTAAATGCAGCAGGAAATCTACTCCTCAGACTCTGCATCCGAGTTTTCCAGTCCATGGACTGTAGTTATGATCTCAGACTAAAGAAAGACTAAAGAATTTTCTGTGGCTTGCTAGTCTCAAATATAATCCTCCAAGCTCTTTATACCAGCGTAACTTGTGTGTGCAGGTCCTTGTTGCAAGTACATAAGCAATGCACAAGCGTAGTTGCAAAGGTTGTTTTTCATATCAGCATCTTCTGCGTGCCCTGCAGACTTGGTGAGGATGACGCTGTGGGCAGTACATGCCCAGCCATCTTATTCTTTTCGGTTTTGAATGAATCCATGAAGAAGTGAGATAACAGTGAGGGTCATAGAAGACTTACTAAGAAAAAAATTTATTTATTCTTCTTATTTATTGTTGCATTTCTGTTCACATACAAAAACAGATTCCCATATTTATGCTGAAAATCAGAGTGCATAATGGCCAAGTACCGCTTGCCTTGAAATTTATCCAGGTCATTACTTTAGAGTCTTATCTGTACTCAGCCATCAATTTTCATGAAATCTGTAAACATATATTAAATTTGTCACCTTTATTTTTTTTCCATATAAACTCTGTAATTACCAGACTGGCTCAGAATTATTTAGAAGGAGGATTGGCAAACAAACAGGTAGATGATTAGACGTCATAATCACAGAAATTGTATTCCCTTAGAAAATCAAGCTACTAAGAATTTGTTGGAAAAGCTAATATCTCATTTTGGGGCATGCATGTATATGGTCTTATGTGAGTTAGTCCTTTAATGCATGTTTTCACAGTTTTAAGATGGGGCCTTTAATTTCTTTTTACAAAGTCTATAGTCGATTGTCTGTGCTACCTAACTACATTTCCATAGTGTTTGTAAAGCTATAGCTAAGCTAGATGAATGCCAAATCATTAAGAGCAAAATAAGATTTTAATTGTTAATGTATACCAATGACTACATAAAAAGAACCCAAACAAAAATTGCTGTGTTAAAAGAATGTTAAGGTTCTAAAGTCAAATGTGGAAAAGTCAGGAAACGCTACACTGATAGCTCTGTGCAAGTTTAATTTGGCTCCCTTGTGTGCATGCATTATGATACAGTCTTTAATTACCTGATCACATACTGCTTTCTCCATGGGGCTCCTACCTCATTCAGTGCACTGGATGAATGTGTATCACTAAATGAATAGGTATTCAGTGTTTCCTTTTATTCTCATTATTCAGTGCATATCACCAAGGCTTATTTACTGATCTTCTAATTCTTTTTGTAAAATCAGGCTTTTTATATCCTCTTGGCCTTTTCAGTGCTGTGCTTCATCAAAGTACCCACGTGTTTTTCATATATCAACGCCTTTATCTTCTCAAAGCCGCTGCAAGTTGACATGAAATTGATACAGTCTTTGAGGGGAAATTGAGGCTGCTAATTCTAACCATGTTCATTAATTTTAAGTATCTACTTTAAAACTTAAAATCTGTATGTCCCCTTAAACATTTAAATCATGTGGATCTATTCTTCATCTTGGGTAATCCTCAATATTTTATTTTTTATGAGACTTCATAACAAGGAATAAATTAGCATTCGAGTTTTAACTAAGGTTTTATTCACCTGAAATTATTTAAGTACTAAAATCAGTTTTGATCTGAAAATTTACTGTTTTCCTCTTAACATTTAAATCAATGGGTTTGGTATTTGTACATACCAGCACTCAGGTGTGATTCGGTGGGTGAATCAGCAGTGTGAATGGGATACCTTGTGCCATCAGTGGGTTCTAAAGGGGAGCTGCATGGCAGAATTTGCCGTATGATCATTGCTTGCATCATTATATGTCCCCACCTCCAACAGAGAGCTCTGACTGGTATTGTAAACAGCACCTCTTGGCATCATCTTAATATGCTTATTCCCATTTAAAGCATATGTGCAGTCTTCCTTAGCCTTCCTGAGATCCCAACACTCTAGCTGAACATTATCCCCTTTATAGCAGCATTAGTTTGATTATTTTTATATTGCAAATAATATATGTATGGATAGTATCATAGCTATCATCCGTCTCAATCTGAGGTGATAGGAATTCCTTTTACTTTACAAATTACTCCAGTGGGTAGCTATAAAAAAAGAATTTACAGTATAGTTAAATCAAAACCTATAAAACATAAAAACTCTTTTTCCGTTTAAGGGAGTTTAAAGAGTGGTCATTTACCATAATATGCACATTATTTTATATGTTTAGTGTTTACAATATACTGTATAACTGAATTCTGTAGTGAACTGTACATGATTTAAAATGGCAGTGAATAACAAAATACAGGAACCTTAGTCATTCCAGGTGAATGCAAACATGGACATGCGAGTTTTATCTGGCGAAATCTCAGCTTTGACATTATTCAGTGCAGTATTCTCATTGAGCAAGTAGATTTAACCCACTATTTAAACTGCATTTATCACAGTCTGAATTTTTGTACAGCTGTGAAATCGACTTATTTTGGTACATTCCATAATACCTGATGAACTTCCCTAAAGCAGTTGTGAATGGAGATATTCTGGAGAAGTCTTCTGTATGATTTCCCAAGCTGTTCTGTGTTCGCTGTTCTGCAGTAATGGTGTTTGTGCTACGTGCATTTTAAGTACGGCAGCCTGCATACAGGCACTCCTGTTTTCTTTCTTTTCTCTCCTTCTGTTTATTCAAATAACTTAGCATAGAGGAAAGTCCAAGACACAGTTTTCTTTCTTGAAAACAAGGGAGGTAACAGCCCTCCAGTTTTAAATCTTTATTTGGAAAAACAAAGCTATGATCTTTGCATTCACATGTGGTTTCAATTCAGAGTCCTGCCAAATTAATCAGATTTTGTAGTCTAGATTTAAAGTCTTAAACCTTGAATAGTCCTTAATCTAGAGCTTTAAGGAGTGCATGTTACTAGATTTGTGTGTGACATTGTAAAATTATTTAATTTATGTCTCTTCCCTATCTGCAGAGTGAAATGTTATTTTATAATGATTATTTTATGGGAAATGTTTTCCTTGTGACAGGGATTTCTAATAGTGTAAATTTATTTCCAAAGCAAATCAAAGTTAAAATACTTTTTATTTTCATTTTTTTAAATATTTCATTCCTCTAGAGGTATAGAGAATTTTCAGACCTGGAAAAATCGAACTATGTTTTAAGAGTTGTGAAGTAGATTTTTTTTTTATCTTTTATTTTTCATTTTCTTTATTTTTGCTTTTTTGAGTCCAGAGGACATAAAATGTGCTTGAATGTTTAAAAAAAAAGTATTTCAAACAAAAATAAAACTGGGCTTTCTTAGAAGGTGAAGTTGAAGTAGGAATTTTGGGGAATTTTGGATTTAGATACAGTTTTCTTAGAAATTTAATAGTAGTTTTCATTTTTAATAGATCTGAATATCCCTGGAAAATGTCACCTGAAAATTTCTGGCTATCTCTCAAGTGCACTTCTGTCTTGCATATGTATCGGCATGATTTAAGTAACATTCTTGCACCTATGTGGACATGGAGGACATTGTAAAGATATTAAACACTGGTGAAGAGGGAAGTGCCTATGATGCTGTAGCAGCTGAGGTAGAGAATAAAAGTAAAGTAAACATTTCTGTGTTGCCATCAGTTCAGTGTTTATATAGTAACCCATCAGTGAGTGAATCTCTATTGTGGGGAATAAAGGTGAGAAAAGTTTCTTCTGAGGTATTCTAGCTGCTATAAATTATTGGCTATGTCAGCGAGACTAGGTTCTTTGTCAGGCAATAAAAAGGAAGCTTTATAGAGGGTAAATCACTCACCCAGAAAGAACTCCTGAGACATTAGGCCTGAAGGATCAACTTCAAAATTAGCTCCTTTGCGTTTGTGAAATAATCAGAATCATTCTGTAATATCACTCCTGGAACCATCATGAGGCAAAGAAGAAAAAGCTGAGTTTTGTTTTAAACTGTGCTTGAGCTACAGCCTAGGTTATATAAAAATGAGATTAAAGAAAAAGTCCAAGTCCTTATCATCTTCTCTGGCTTCTTCTTTTCACTTAGCAGCTGCATGCTTTGGACAGTAACAGCAGGAAATGACAGAGATCCTTGAGATGGGCATTGTACAAGTTTGTAAAGCAGAGAAACTGTGGCATAATGCTGCAATACCTTTTTAGCATGGCAGAGCATCTAGACTCATCTCCAGACTGTATAACACAATATATTAAAGCCCAGATACCTTTTCTTTTCCAAATCTTGAAAAGCCTTATTCTTTTTTAGACCTGTTAGAATTTTTTTCAGGCTAAATTTTGTGTTCTGCAGTAAATTCATCAATCTGAAACAATCTCATTAGAATGAGATCAGCAGCACAGGATTAATGCCAGATTCAATGACCTAATAATAGTTGGTGTGTGGTTGTGTTATACTCCTGCATCTCTAAGTGTCTGATACAGTTACAGTAAGTATGGTCTTGCAACCAGTATGCCATCTAATCTTCATTATTAAGGAGTCTCATGATATTTATGAGAATCTCCTGGGAGGAATTCAGATTAATGCCAGCTGAAAAGCCTGGGAGATGGTTACTTCTTAGCGATAACAAGATACTCCTTACAAAGCTACTAAATATTCTCTGCTAGCTGCCAAGATTTTTTCACTGAATTTACCTTTGCTTACTTTGTTTAACAGGGACATTTCAATATGAATTCCTTACTAAGAATAAAGCTTAAAAACATGTTTAAAGTTTAGAAGATGTGACAGTTTAAGGTTTGACAGTGAGCAAGGTCAACATCAAAAAAAGAGAACTGGAATACTGGTGTCTGGAATGGAGAGGCTTGGCAAATTAGTGGGGAAATTTTTAGCAGTTAAATCAGGGAGAAAGATGAATTATCTTGCTGTATTGGAGCAGGAAAACAGTACTCAGTGTTTTGGCATCATGAAACTGTCACAGCTCAAGGTTCTGTTAAAAAAAAACACAACAAACAGAACAAACCCTCTCATCTTCATGGTTCTTAGGCTAGTTTACAAGCACAATCTCTCCATAACTGATTTGGTAAAGCTTGCCTGAGTATGAATACAGCTTAAAATTGTTGCTCTGAAAGTCACAAGCAGCTCCAAAGAATACTTTATAAGTCATACTGTCCTGTGGATCTACCACCATTTATTTCATCAACTGAAGAATCAGTGGCAGAAGAATGAGATAGGGTATTCCTTGCTAGGCAAAGGAGAAGTTTTAAATATAACATGAAACTATGAAGCAAAGATGGTGGCAGGTTCTAGTGATGGAGAAATTTCCTATAACTGTTCTGCCTTCCTTGGAAGTGAGGTCCAAATACTGGTCAGTGTTACCATGGAGGGGAGGTTATCTTCCATCTGTACCAAGGACTCTTCTTTCCTGCATCAAGAGTAGTATCACCTGGAAGTTTTGTGTTTCAGTGTCAAACGTGTGTAAATAACCAGAAAAATTCACAAGAATATGTGCAGCTGGGAATATGGCAGTAGTTCATTGAATTGCAGGGTCTGGGTCTTAACTGTTCCAACACTTAAAAATCCCCTGATTGTGGACAATGAGAATGAGTTGTTACACTAGTGATGTGTTGGTGAATGTCACAGAAACAATTGTATAGCTGATTTTCTGGGACGGTGAATGCAAACCATCTCTGTTCAGGTCACGGCTGTAGCAAACACTGACTTTTTATTCTATCTTGTTTCCCTGTTTCTTAGATCTCTAAATTATATCCACATAACCTACATAGTATAAACTTCAAAGGTTAATTTAGTTTAGAGGATGCAAAAAACTACAAATAATTTTCTTTCATAATAGAAAATTAAACACAGAGAAGGAAAGGTTTCTTTTCAGCCACTTTCTTAGTTTTCTTCTAAAAGTGCAAGATGCAAAGCAACTGGTAGCTTCCTTATGCAACTCTGCTAAAAAAAGTGCTCCTTTTCAGATCTTGAAGTTTTAGAAAAGCCCTAGCAAGTGACATGTGTGACGGTCATCCCCTCACTTGTTCTAATACTGTGATAGTACACTAAAGGTGAAAAAAAAAAGGACATAAAACTCTTTCAAACTAGCTTTGCCACTGGAAACATCTTGCTCTTCACCTGGGGAGGAATAATCCTGTGGATCAGCACAAGCTGAGATGTGATAGGCTAGAAAGCAGCTTTGCAGAGAAAAACCTGGGGATCCTGGTGGACACCAAGTTGACCCTGAGTCATCAAAGAACCTCTGCAGCAAAAATGACTAATGCTGCATTAGGCAGAACACTGCCAGCAGGTCAAAAGAGATGTTTGTCCTCTCTGCTCAGCACCGATGAGACATGTTTCAATGCTGTGCCTTGTTCTAGACTCCCTAGTATGAGAGACACGGACACACTGGAGCAAGTGATTATCAATGAGGGCTTGGAGCGTCTAACAAACATGGAGAAACTGAAAGAGCTGAACTAATCAACCTGAAGAAAGGATGATTCAGACAGATCTTATCAATGTGTATCAATACACAATGGAAGGAGTAAAGAAGATGGGGTCAGACTCTTCTCAGTGTTGCTCAGTTGCCAGAACTAGGGGCAACAGGCACAGACTGAAAAACAGAAAATTCCACGTAAACATAAGGAAAAACTCTACAATGAGGGTGATTAAGCACTGGCACAGGTTGCTCACAGGGGCTGTAGAGTCTCCATCTTTCTAATTGGGCACAGTCCTGAGCAACCTACTGCAGCTTGGACTAGACAATCTCCAGGGAGTGTCTTCCAGCCCCAGCAATGCTGTCATTTGATGCTCTGTCTTTAGGATTAAATTATAAAATACCCCTCAAAAGCAAGACAGCTATTTCTTCTGAATGTCATGAGTCTTAAGCTCACTCCTTGCTTATCCCACTCATTAAATCTTTCCTGATACCCTCAGAAATTACTTGTCTGTCATGTTCTTTGACAATTAGTTGCTAGCGCAACATAGCATCTGGTAGCTGTTGCATTTTTGGTTGGTTAAACGATCTGGATGCTGAAACAGAAAAATGTGTCTCAGTAAATAAAGTCATACAAGCACTTTGCAGGCATTATCAACTGCTCAACACTGATGGACTTCCCGAGTATACCTAGGTAGAATAAATCTGATATAATGGATTGGAGCAGCACAACAGCCACAGAGGAAGACCAAGGGCAATCAGGGTATTGAAAGGAGGCTGAAATATTTTTGCATCCCAGTGCTTTTGTTCAAAAGATAGAGGCCACTGCAAAACTGATTGAAACAGCAGCCTCTTCGGTACCCTTATGAGTATAAAATTTTACTTTTTGCACTACAATGCCATCTTTCATCTATTTCACTGCTTGTATTTGCTGAGGTTTTCTTACTCTCTGGGAACTACAGACCAGTCAGTCTCACCTCTACGCCTGGCAAAATCTTGAAGCAGATTCTCCTAGAAGGCATGCTAAGGCCCATGAAAAACAACAAGGTCCTTGCTGACAGCCAGCATGGCTTCACTAAGGGGAAATCCTGCCTGACCAATATGGTGGCCTTCTATGATGGGGCTACAGAACTGATGGGCAGGGGTAGAGCAGTTGATGCCATCTGCCTGGACTTATGCAAAGTGTTTGACACTGTCCCACATGGCATCCTTGTCCCTAAATTGGAGAGACATCTGGACTGCTTGGTGGATAAAGAGCTGTCTGGATGGCTGCATGCAGAGTTGTCATTAATGGCTCAGTGTCCAATGGGAGACTGGTAATGAGTAGTGTCCCTCAGGGGTCAGTGTTGGGACTGGTCCTGTTCAACACCCTTGTTAATGATATGGACAGTGTCCATGAGTGCAACCTCAGCAAGTTTACTTCTGATGACACTAAGCTGTGTGGTTTGACTGATATGCTGGAGGGAAGGAATGCCATCCAGAGGGACCCTGACATGCTTAAGAGCTGGGCCAATGCTAATATCATGAAGTTCAACAATACAAAGTGCAAAGATAGGGGCAATCCCAGGCACAGCTACAGGCTGGGCAGAGAAGAGATTCAGAGCAGCCCTGCGGAGAAGGACTTGGAGGTGTTGGTTGATAAAAAAATGAACATGAGCCAGCTTCAGTGTGCTCTCACAGCCCAGAAAACAACCATGTACTGGTCTGCATCAAAAGAAGTGTGCCCAGCAGGTTGAGGGTGTTGCGGTTGAGTCAGCCAAAACACACACACACGTCTTCAGTGACTCAGTAGAAAGTTCCTCTTTACTATCACAAACCCTTACTTATATACAGTTTCTAACATACATGTGTCATAGCCATTGGTTACATCAGTTAGCAACAGCACATTATTGGATGACCCTTTGCTGCATTACTGAAGTCTGTTATCTTGCCAAGCTCTTGTTCTGCAGTTAGTTACTCCCTTTGACTTGCTTGCTCCTCCAGATGCCTTCTGCTTTCCCACCCGGATACCTTCGGTGCCTCATTCTTCATGGGTAAGCTTTGATATCTTCAAGGCTAAGTTCTAACTTCATGCCCTCAGTCACATTGTCTCCTGCATGAGGGAGGTGGTCCTGCCCCTCTACTCTGCTCTCATGAGACCCCACTTGGAGTATTGTGTACAGTTCTGGTGTCCTCAACATAAGAAGGACATGGAACTGTTGGAGCAAGTCCAGAGGAGGGCCACGAGGATGATCAGGGAACTGGAGCAGCTCCCATATGAAGACAGGCTGAGAACGTTGGGGCTGTTCAGCCTGGAGAAGAGAAGGCTGCATGGAGACCTAATAGCAACCTTCCAGTATCTGAAGGGGGGCTATAGGGATGCTAGGGGGGGATTCTTCATTAAAGGCTGTAGCGATAGGACAAGGGGTAATGGGCTCAAACTTAAACAGAGGAAGTTTAGATTGGATATAAGGAAGAAGTTCTTTCCTGTACGGGTGATGAGACGCTGGAAAAGGCTGCCCAGGGAAGTGTCAAATGTTCCATCCCTGGCGGTGTTCAAGGCCAGGCTGCACAGAGCCTTGGGCAACATGGTCTAGGATGAGATGCTGCTGCCCATGTCTGGGGGGGTTGGAACTAGATGATCTTAAGGTCCTTTCTAACAGTAAACATTTTGCAATTCTGTGATTCTATGATTAGGCTTCTCCCACTCTAACAGCATAGGTCTTCTACAAGCATCATATTTCAGAGCTGAGTTCAGCTTGGTGTGGAAGAGAAAGCTCTGGGAAAATAATTTTCTAAGTTCAGAGATGGCAGTAGCTGTGATATTATAGCAAGTTAACATCAGCGATCATAAAATGTTAGTACTTGCATGTCCAGAAGATTAGATTGCAAGGCTGTTTTGTGCAGAATGAATAACTGGAATGCACAGAGTAGTGAAAACTTCCTGAATGATGATTTCTTTATTATCTCTAACCTTCCAGTCTGGAAATTTATTGTTTGAACACACCTCCTTATGAATGTGTTGTTATCATTGTTTTGTAAAACACCAGCTTCTCTTTCTAAAGCCTGCTTCAATCTCTTATTGACCTTGGAAGCAATAAAGGTGAGTGTTGTGTCATTTAGTACAGGAGATGTCTTGTCTTTATAACCAGCACCTTTTCAGAGCAAAGCCAGCTTCTTATTGCTTATATACCACTCTGGAAAAGTTCATCTAAAACAGAAAGGAATCTGATCACTGCAGTATCTGCCATGGTTACACTACCATTCACTTCCTGTATTTTATGTAATTGGTTTAGACATGACATGCTTGCATAAGGCTAAATTCACAGCTTGTATTCAGTTTTTACAGTCTGCATTTTCTCCGTGATTAGAAAATGATCTTTGATTTTTATTTAATTGTAGCTTAAACTTATAATTGCCAATGCAAACTAAGAAATATGTGCTATTGAGATGACCTTATTTACTTTCAAATGTCTGTGAGTTATATACATCTTTGTGTTTATTAACTAAATTACTCATAAATTAAACAGAATTTCCCCTATCAATTTGGGTATAACTCCTCTTTTACGTGGTCCGTTAAGTAGCAGATCCTGAAGGTTCACTTTTTTAGAGTGCCTGTTTTATTGGATACAATTTCCTCATGAATGCCTGTTATGCTGAGGGAAACGTATATAAACTAGATGTTTAGATATTACAGTAAGCCTTGAGCAAGGTAATAGTGTTTACATAATTACATATGTGGGAAAGATCAATTAAAACTGAAAGTGTAGTTGCTTGCTTAGATTTGTGTTAGGCTGCAGGCGTGGTTTGGAAGTCCTCTGTCTGACTAGTTGAAGAGTTTGGGATTAGTGTTCAGACTCTTAGTAAGAGAGACAGTAAACAAAACCACTGACTTTTCTCTAATAGGACCAAAATTTACCCTGGTCTGCAAACTGCATGTTATCAAAATGCTATGTAACTGAGATCCATTATTTTTATATAACCATTATCTTTATGCAACCACTGTTCATTTGGCTGTTAGTCACACTAAACCAAAACAAATGCAATTTCTTGCCAAATGTTTCTCATTAGTCTGTATTGTAAACTTCTGGTTACATTCACAAGTTTAGAAACCAGTTATCAGCTATAGGTATTTGGCACTGGATTTTACTTTCAGGAGCTCTAGGTCTCAGTGGGTAACTGTCTTAATGAAAATCCATCCCCTTTTATTTACTTTTTACCAGGGTCCCATGATCTAGGTCTAAACATTGGAAAGTGCTTGTTTAAATTAGCATTTGCCAAATGTAGATAACATTAGTTTGTCAGTTCAGAAGGAAGACTCAGTAAGAGGCAAATGTTTGCCAGTATGAAGTTCCAGCTTCTCCAATAGGAAGAAGTATCTTGTTTCAAAATGAGCGGGGACTACAACACATAAAAGGCATGAATAATACCTGAACACGTGGTCAGCCTGGGACCATAGCTCATCTTTCCACAGGAGCATGGATATCAAGTTTTAATACTTATAATTAAATGTGTGCTGCAAACTAACAAAATAGAGAATCTTGCTGATAGATCATAATCTAAGAAGGAAATATTTTATTGGAATTAACTTTTTTTTATAATTTAATGTTAGGTTTCCTATTGCTAACATGTAGTTTTTCAGCACTCTTGTCTTGTAGTCGAGGAGAGGAACAACAGCCAAATTTAACATAATATGTCATAATTTTCCTATTGGGTGTGTTGATGATTTTAATTACATTTTATAATATTACTAAGATTTTTTAATAGGCTTAATGGAGACATAATAATTGCTGCCTTTGGGGAAGTTAGAAGAGAAAATATTTTTGTGAGAGAAAATATGTGTGAAATACTTTCAAATGGAAATAGTTGTGAATTTTTTCTTCGACTTTCTGGGCTCCTTTCCCTTGTCCTGACTGCTGTTTAATACTTTAGATGACGAAACAAAATTATCTCCTTTTTTTTAATTTTTTTTAATTCTTAAAAATGTGCATATTTTGTGAAAAGGAGAGCCGAAGAACATCATGCAGAAAAGTCTACTTTGGAAACTCAGTGAGTTACAAATGATTTTTCCTTTTCTCTGGATTGAATTTGCATGTTTTAAATTATTTATGGCTCATTAGTTCAAGTTAGTGAAAACCTTTACTCTGTTATTGTGAACTGCAGAATTCAATAAAAGAAAGGAAAATGATTCACCTGCAGAGATTCAGAAAAAAACCCCATGGTGCTTTTGAGTTTAAAGTGCAATATGGTAGCAAGCTGCTTTCTTTTTTAATCCTAATTTAAGAGTATGAGTCTCACAGAAGCATAATGGATTTACAGCCTGAAATCTCTCTAAATGGGAATTTCAAATGCACCGCTGACTGTTTGTACTAGGCAAAATTGTCCCGGTCCTTTCCTTGTTTGGCAAGACAGTAATGTAATAAGAAATAAGCCTGACTGCTACATTTCTGCTTGGCTTCTGTATTCTTTTAGTGACAGCAAAGAAAGAATGAGTTTCTTTCAGCTAATCCTGGAGTGATCCCTTTCAGACAGAGTTGACTCCAACAGCTAAATCCAGACCCAGAATAAAAGGAATTTATGTATATCCTTTCTTGAAGTCCATTTAGCAAAGTAGGTATTACTGGTGCTTTGTGGTAATGTGGTTTGATGGGGGATTCTTGTTTGGTTGTTTTTTGTTTGGTTTGAGTTTTTTGGGGGGTTTTGTTTGCTTTTTTTTTGTGTGTTTTTTGTTTGTTTATTTCTATCTTTTTTTTTATTTTTTTTTTTTTTTGTGCTGGGGCAACAAAAGGGACACAGAAATAATGGGGAGAACAACAGAGCATCATTCCTGCCATAAGAGCAGAGGGAATGCACCAGTTAGTAAGATTTGTGAGCAAACAACTGCCATGTCTCACTGTCTGTTTTCTTAAATTCAAAGAAAGGAAACCTGCTACACACTAATTATTAATCACAAGAGAAAGGTTTGCTGTTCCATTTGCAACAAACTCCTCAATAGGTAGGGTCATTTGCTGTGCATCATCCCTTTTAATTAAGGTGTTTGATTTTGTTGCACATTGTTATGATAAAAGCACCTTAGTTAGTAAATAGGCACTGCTTCTAGACCAGATCTCCCGCAGACACAAGTTCAGGCAGGTTTCTGTTGCTGGAACCACTGCTTGGTTCCCCTCTTCTTCTGAGTATTTGTGCTACTATTTTTTTTTCTCCTATAGGATGCAATATTTAAGGCAAGTTATCACGCTCCCAGGACAGCAGCTGCCAGTTTATTAAGTAACAGGAGTGCAGGAGTCATGATTACTGTACAGCTTTTGTTGGCAGGAATTCAGCAGGGAGAGTAGAACTTCATTTCGAAGTACAGCACAGTCCTTCTCCAGAGGGGCCAATGACTGTGAGAGAAAGTTATGAACAGGCAAGTCCCCCTGCAACAATCATTACTTATTTATGTTTGAAAGATAAGAGCAGTACATTATAAGTTTGTCTCTATTTTCTAAAAATAGATTTGCAACTGCTTTGGTTGTATCAGCTACAATTTCTTACTTTACAGTTTTCTGGATAATGTGTGTCATGGGTTCAGCAGTAATGGTCATTTTTTTCTCCTTCTTGGTAGAAGGTCATTTCCACGACAATGTGGAAAAGAAGATGGACGAAATCCATTTCATGTCAGTCACAGTTTTCTCCTCCCACTGCTTGGTACTTCTTTCCTCCTTTCTTTCTTTCTTCATTTTAACATTGTGTTTAAAATATTGGTATTTTTTTACATAAAAATGGTAGTTTACAGACAATGATGCAGCACTAATTTGGAAAATACTTAAATTTTTCCGTTTATTCACCTCCTCTTCCTCCATGGTTCATCCTTTTTCTTCTCTTCCCAAAAATCTTATGCATAAAGTTTAAAACAAATCTATTGACAATTTTACTGCCCTGAAACTGTGGTTTTTGTTTGTTTGGGGTTAGAAAAAAACCCAAGCTTTTGCTAAGTTCTCTTTATTAAACAAATAGTTACTAGTCCGATCATAAGTGTGTATGTATTAGAGAAAATCTTCATTAAACCTCCTTTATATCTCTTTATCTCCAAATATGTAAAACTTTTCCCTTATTCTTTAGCCACTTGCTATATTGTGGTATATTCTTTATAGTCATACGTACATTTCATACAATTTGTGGACATTGGAGAAATGCACAAGGAAAAGAAAAATAGTTCAAAGTTTAAAATACAAGCCCAAGCCAGAATCTGGGATCACTTGTGTCCACAGTGCAGGACATATGCTCTGCAGACTGTGCTGTCATACGTGCATCCTGACTGCCTGTCAAAACAGGATATGGATGTATGCTGTCTGCCATGTATTTCTTTAAAAAAAAAAAAAAAAAAGAGTACACAACTATAGAGCAGACTCTGATTTATTTTTTTTCTTTTTCAATCTGAAAAGCTGGGCTTGATTTCAGTCTTTATTTGACTTGCACAATGTAATGCATAGACAGGCTCTGGAACAGTGGTTTCACTATTGTTCTACCAGATGCACAATTCCTGGGCCAAGCAAATAAAAGGTTATTTTTAAAAAGTACATAGCTCATTAGCAGGACAATGGCCAGTGCAAAGGCTGTGTGATATGTATCTGGTGCATTATGGAAGGCGTGAAAATGAAAAGACAGGAAAGTTATATGACAGTCAGAACATGAGAGCTCATGGGAAGAGACTAGATAGAAAGAGGAAATTAGAGAATAGGCTCTGTTTAAAGAAAGCAAACCTTTTGATGTCAGTGTTGACATAGAGGTCTTCATGTACTACAAGTACTTTTCCATAGCTTCTTTACTTCTTTCTTAAAAAGTTTAGGCAAAAGGTTAAGCTTGAGACTAGCATCTTTTTGTAGTGCTGACCTCATGTAAGAGATTCTGCTCTCTGTTAACATGTCTTCCTTGACATGTACCTAATGCTTCTTCATTGGTTGGAGCCTCTCATGCAGGTTTTCACATCCAACTTTGCCACCTTAAACACCATGCTACGTGAAATCAGGTAAAACCCTGCTGGAGAAAATGTGATGGCTGCAGCTGGCTGCCTAATTCCTTACAAGCCTGCATCAATTGCTTTAGCAAGAAAATGGTCGTTTTGTTAAAATATACAGTATTATATTTTCAAGGAAAAAAAGTCCACTTTATTGAAGAGTTAGGATAGATTTGGGCTGTAAGCCACCAGAAAGTAGGAGTGAAGTATGTCTAAACACATGTAAGCCAGGTAAAATACATGTTTGCACTCTGGGACCATTGTCTCCACAAAACTTTTTTGGTTTGCTGAATATTTCAATAATGTAACTATTTCTAGTATTGTAATAAGAAGTAAAACACCAGGTAGAGACATGAAAACTTCTCCAATATCAAATCAGAAGTTTGCTTAAGTATTTGCCTGGTCTCCATGCTCTTCATAATGCCTGAGTGACCTGGTGAAGAATTACATTGAAACATCACATAAAATGACTCTTGGCTCACCCTGCTGTTTGAGAAGCAGCCTTTCTCATGTTTGTAGCACGGCAGCTGAGAAATGCATGGGTGATCAAACCATTCAGCACCCCACAGTTAATCCTCCATTCCACTTCTTTTTCCCTGACAAGTTCTGCAAAGTTATGAAGCAGTTTGTCTGGCATGTTGCCATGGTGATGCTCACTTTAGAGATCGGTGAGGCAGAGCTGTCACGGTGAGTGATTGCACAAACTTTGCAAAGCAATTAATGTGGCACACTGGAAACGCTGAAAATATTAAACCATAGTTTTTAGTTAACCATAGTTCCAGGGAGGCAAAACCAGAAACAATACTAATGTTGCAGTTTAAACAGACGCTGAGGTGAGGAAGACTCCAATGTACTCAGAGCGGTCTGTAACTGAGGTCACCACTGCCATCAACTCTATCACGCAGCTACTCAGCATACGAACTTTCCCTTTCTGAGGCTGGGAGCCTTTACATCGTAATACTGGTCTAAAAACAAGCATCTCTGCAAGACATTTTTTTCCTAATGCTCACCTGACTGTGAAAATCTTGTACTGACAATGAAATTTTTCAAAGCAAAAGTGGGTGATCTACTTGTCACTGTTTGCATGACACATTTTTTCCTCAGGGGACCTCATGTTAAAATTACCCATTATTTAAAATTTCTGCTGAAATCAATGGACCCTCTGTGTATGGAATGACTGCCAGAGCATCTCTGCATCTGCATAAATAATTGCTGTTGATCACATACTGAGCCTCATGAAGAGATTCTTTAGTCAAATGATTTCCAGTGGAGCTCACACTAGAAATATACTTTATTTTCATGCGATCCATATTTTGGAATATCAAAAAGCATTGAGTTGTTATGAAATACTGAATGGTAGAAATAATAATGTTAGCTCAGCCTACTGTGGTTGAAGAACGTGACCTCACCCAGTTTTTAAGATGTGCTTTCACTTTGCTCCATCTTTAAAGCTCCAGGTTGCTAACATTTACACAGGTAGATTAGTTGAATTTGGTGGGAACGTTCACCTAAGTAGGAATTATCCTGTGTGCTGGCAATCAATAGATCTTAAATATTAAATCTAGTTTATTAGTGTTTTTTTCCCATTCTTCATAGAATCATAGAATAGTTAGGATTGGAAAGGACCTTAAGGTCATCTAGTTCCAACCCCCCTGCCATGGGCAGCAGTGTCTCACCCTAGACCATGTCACCCAAGGCTTTGTCTAGATACTTACACTCGCCCACACTGTCCCACACACTCTGCCACTCATGAATATCCAGCCTTGGGGAAAATCTCTTCGTCATCTTACATTGTAGCCTAACCCCAGACAAGGCCCACACCCCACACTGCTTAACTCTGGGGACCAGACAGAATGGTTGTGGGTAAAACACACTCTGAATGCATGCCAACATGGTGATCCCCATCACAATCATCAGGCAGGTCTCAAGGGTGCTTAAAGGCCATTCAAAACCATCGGAACTCTCAAATGAGGCTGCTGTACTTGTCACTGGGGCTGGTGTAGCTGCTGTGCTTGCCGGCTCTCTCACCACCAGCTGCTCTTTGTCTGAGCCCAGATCTTCCTCCTCTGCCTTGCTGGGAAGTGCCGCGTGGTCTCCTGCATCCTCCCGGGGCTCGGGCTCTCGGGGCTCTGCGGGCGGCTGCTGGGGAATGCTCTCGGTCGCTGAGGGGCCGGGCTCTCCTCCGCGCTCGGTAGCCGCGGGGCTCTGCTCGGCCTCGGGGCTCGGCTTCTCCGCCGCCACCCCCCGCTCGGCGGCCACCGGGCTCACCCCCTCTGCCACCTCCTTCGTGGCGTCCCTGTCCCGGGGGCAGATCTCCCGGGCCGTTTCGGCCGCCGGCGGCTCCCGGGGCCGCCCCGCCGCGGCTTCCCCTCCTCCCTTCTGGAGCTCGCCCGTATTACAAGCCATTGCAATAGAGTACAGTGTAACAAGAACCTTAACCCAAAACCCAGATGTGAAAAACGTTATGATAAGAAATACCGGCTGTAAGTAAAGTATCATACACTGAACCTGTGAGAATCAGAGCAACAACTTGGAGAGCCAATAAATCAACATTGTGAGGCTATTCTGTCTTTATCTCAACCCTTCGTGCCTCACGTTGGGCGCCAGAAAGAACTGTCGTGGTTTAAGCCCCCCACCCAAGCAGTTTTCTCTCTCACTCACTCCCTCCCCCTCTTTCTTCCCCCAGTCCCAGGGGGATGGGGAGGAGAATCAAAAGAATGCAACTCCCACAGGTTGAGATAAGAACAGTTTAGTAACTAAGGTATAACACAAATCACTACTGCTACCACCAGTAATAATACAAGAGAAATACAAAGAAAGAGAATACAGCTCCTCACCAAGCCCGACCCAGCCAGTGCACCCCCCAGCAGCAAACCCCCCAGTACCAAAAACCTGACCATGCTGTGCACCACTACCCCCTTCCGGGTCTCTGCCCTCCGTGTTCACATCCTGGACATGATGTGCCGTGGTATGGAATAACCTCTTTGGTCAGTTTGGGTCAGGTGTCCTGTCTCTGCTTCCTCCCGGCTCCCCTCCTCCCTGGCATAGCATGAGATTCAGAAAGTCCTTGGCCAGACCAAAACATTGCCAAGCAGTAACTGAAAACACTGGTGTTATCAGAGCTGTTCCCAGGCCCAAAATCAAAACCACAGTGCTGCACCAGCTACCAAGAAGGAGATAAAATGACTGCTGCTGCTGAACCCAGGACACCTGGCCTTGAACACCACCAGCAATGGAGCATTCACAACTTCCTTGGGCAACCCATTCCAGTGCCTCACCATCCTCACAGTAAAGAACTTCCTCCTTATATCAAATCTAAACTTCCCCTGTTTAACTTTGAACCCATTACCCCTTGTCCTCTTGCTACAGTCCCTAATGAAGAGTCCCTCCCCAGCATGCCTATAGCCCCCCTTCAGATACTGGAAGGCTGCTATAAGGTCTTCATGCAGCCTTCTCTTCTCCAGTCTGAACAGACCCAACTTTCTCAGCCTGTCTTCATACGGGAGGTGCTCCAGTTCCCTGATCATCCTCGTGGCCCTCCTCTGGACTTGTTCCAACAGTTACTTGTTCCAACAGACAACTTCGTGAGTCTTCAACTGAACTACCTCAGTTCAAGGTTTGTTATGACAGTTCTTTCCCTTTTAATCAAAATAAAAGCTAATTCTATTTGTCTAGTTAGAATAAAAAGCAACCATGTAACCAACATGCTGCTATTTGATTCTTTGCTCTCCCGTTGTAGTGCTGTATTTGGGTTATATTTCTAAATGTTTCAGCTTTTACGTTTTTTGACAATTATTTAAAACATATTTTTTGTATAAAGGAGTGTATGTACTGTAGACTGATATCTATCAGGACGCACAGTTTACTATAAAAGGGCAGAGCAATAGCAATACAAACATATGGTAACCAAATGTCAACCAAGGGTGAAGTCAGGGAAAGGTGATATGCAGCAGCTTACAGCAGTATGAAACAGGTGAAAACAAAAACACTGACATTTTCTGGATGCATTTTTCTGAACTCTTCAAAAATGTGTATGAGACACTGTGTTGGCTCATGAATTTAATTTTCCTGTGCATTCCCAGGAAAAAGCCTTCTGAATTTAGTCTGGTGAAGAACTGGAAATGGCTCTTATGTCCAGCAGTGCAGTTCCTTGGCAGCATGGCTTCCTGCTTTCCCACAGCTCACCATGCACAGTGCAATAGTTCTGAATATCCCAAATGTTAGAAAGACTCTATTGGCCAAATTGCCCCAAATGCAGCCCCCACTTCCTTTCCCTTTTGTAAGAATTTTGTGGGGTTTTTCTCCAATCTACAACAGGGCCCTTCTGGGAATATTTCAGACCTCCCTTTATCCAGCTTTAAGAGGCACAGTGCAGCAGTCAAGCCTTGAAACTGCATGTTTAGGTTTCCTGGATAGAAACATTTCTAAATACTAATGGACATTAAAGCAATGCATTCTCCTATATGGCATAAGAGACTTTATTGATCAATATTCCCTCCTAATTCCAAATTATTGTAATAATTTCTCTTTACTTGGTTTAGTTAATAGTAGTCCGTGAACAATTACAACATGTTTACTCTTTGAAAGGACTGGTTTTATCTGGGCATGTTTATCCTATTATACCCACAGGGTAGACAAAAGCTGCTTCATGTCTCAGTCCTTGTTCATCAGTAAGTTGAAGTAGTATTCTTTAACCAATTCAGGGAAGCAGAAGCTATGTATCTATGTAGATACAGTGCTGTGTACATTACAACCCAAGTTAGTGCTAGCTCAAGTATTATTTTAAATGCTCCCAATTGCACAATATTAACCTAACTAATATCGTGCCTGTTCTTTGTCTAGTTTTAACCCCTGCAAGGGGATTCTTATCCAGTACGATGAAAATGTTCTTATCGATTTTTAATAATTTGTAGAACCTGAATTTTCTCTATTTTAGTAATAATAACAATAACGTACCTTTTTTCCTTCAGGTGTTATGCATGTGTCCTTCAGTCTCCAAGGTCTTCCTTAACTTTTTGATAAGGGTAAGGCAGCAGATAGTTCTGAATGTATCTGTTTCTCCTACACTTCCCTTTTTACAAAACAAAACAGACAATATTTCTCAAAGTCTGAATGTGAACTATGGAGTGTCAGAAAGATATAAATGACCACTAAAGAAGAATTCAGAAGTTTCAGGTAGGATGAACCAGGAGATTTAAGCAGAAAAGAAGTGGAAAAGAGGATAATAAAGTGAAAACAGTCTTGAAACATCATAGTTTTACAATCAGGAAAGATGATACACCTCATAGAGATATGGTGTCTGTGACTTGTAATGGTCAACTGGAAACAAGGAGGAGTAAAATCCTAATTATGCTGGGGTTGGTGAACATTTTCCTGTATAATTTGGTGCACAGATCATCACAGGGTGTTATTTCTTTTTTGCACACAAAATATTATTTTAATTGAGAAATGGAATAAAATGTTTAGCTCTCAATTTGTAATTCAATGCTAGAAAGTGTCAGAACATCAGGTTATTAAGAATTCATTGTTTTTGTAGTAGCTTTGTGAAGAAATGTCACAAAGCCAGAGTTCTGTGTGAGGTACTCCAGGTCTTTCTTTCTGTTTAAACTTAGAAGTTCTGCCTTTAAATTAGCCAGATACATTTCTTGCAGACTTCTAAATGAATAGCTGTTGCAGATCTCATCACCTAATGCTGAAACCCTGGAGAATGATAAGCTCGCAAGCAGTTAGTAGTGAATGATTTTCGTTCATTTTCAAATGAAATCATAATATATCATCCAAAAGAAGAGAAAAGCTGACTGATGATACGAAGACCCAGTTCTATATCCAGCAGCAGAGGTTGGGTGTGGAAAGGTATAAGAAAAAAGGAAGCACAGAAGTTGCCCAACTCCTTGGAACCAAAAATTGCCACAGACAGTAGACAATAGAATTAACTTTCTGAATCCATAGTCTTCAACAACAGTGTTACAAAAACTCTTCCCCCCAAAAGAACACAAACAAGCTTGTTACTTTGAACTATGTTTGTTAGGCTTATAAATCACCCACTCTTTTTTCAAAACCCATCAGGAAGAACTGTCAGCAACTTGTAATGGAAGGAGAGAGGAAAAGTAAACCGTTAACATCAGGATATGACTTGCCATCTGGTTGTACTTAGTTCAGTAGGATGGAAGATTTGAAATCAAATGTGTGCTTCTCAGTCCCAGAGATCCTGCTCAGTCTTAAAGGCATGTCTTTATAGACATTACCAATATGTATGCTTCGTGGTCTTCCAAATACACTTGTATTTCTCATTCTGCTGATGATCAATAGGTATAGTTACACATGTAAGGGTCAGTCACTTCTGATTTATGCTTTAAAAATAATTCACTATAATGAACTTAATGGGGCCATATCTTAAGTCAGCACTTTCTGAAGTTTAATCTAAAACCTACATTATTAGTCTGAGCTATATACATATATTAATCTGCCAATGATAAAAATATCTGGAACCAGGTATTCCACTGTGTTGAATCCTGCCAATGTCGAGTCAGCTAGGAATCTTGCTTGTGATTCTTATTTTCCATTCCTAGATCTTTAGTAGGCAAATGAAGTTCAGTGTATGCATTTTTAACTTATATGATTTGGAACCTTGAAATCTGTTTAAAATGCTGTTGTTTTGCATGTAGTTACTGAACAAACTGTGACTAGTCGTATCTGCTGGTCTACTTAAAGTTTTTGAGATTAAGGAAATTTAAGTTCTTTCTAATACAAATTAAAGTGGGTTTATCATTCACTTGTGTTTACATTCAAGCAGGTTGACCTCTTGTGATAACTCATTAAAAGTTTCATAATGCTGCTCATCCATATGTGCTGCATAGGGCAGAGATACAACACAGAGGGCGTATAATTGTGTTTGCTCATTGTAAATGATACAACATGCTTTATTTTCCACCTCATGGAATACTTTGCAAATTGCCTTATTTTTGCTTGATATTCCACTCAAGTCCCAGTTAGGTGTGCTATAGGTATGACACCAGGGTCAATACGAAGATTAGAGAGTGCCTAAAATTGTCTTCAGATCATAGAATAGTGACATTAATTTTACCCATGAAAGCTACTGCTTTTCTACACTTGCTATAGAAGTGAGGTCTTTATATAATTTGAGGCTACTCTGTAAATTAAGATGCTTTACCTAATTTATTAGGTTTTGAAATAATTATCCCTTGGTCAGAAACTGCTGGCAATGCTAAGTGCATGAAAAATCACATTTGTTCTGTTGTGTAAAGTATGCATTTGAAACCAACTAAAAATAGGTATGCTTACCCTGTTGTCATGGGTTCAGCAGTAGCAGTCGTTTTTCTCCTTCTTGGTAGCTGGTGCAGCGCTGTGGTTTTGATTTTTGGGCCTGGGAACAGCGCTGATAACACCAGTGTTTTCAGTTACTGCTTGGTAATGTTCTGGTCTGACCAAGGACTTTCTGACTCTCATGCTATGCCAGGGAGGAGGGGAAGCCGGGAGGAAGCAGAGACAGGACACCTGACCCAAAGTGACCAAAGAGGTTATTCCATACCACGGCACGTCATGTCCAGGATACGAAGACAGAGAGCAGAGACCCGGAAGGGTGTGGTGGTGGTGGCACTGGGGGAGTTTGCTGCTGGGGGTTGCACTGGCTGGATCAGGCTTGGTGAGGAGTTGTATTCTCTTTCTTTGTATTTCTCCTGTATTATTACTGGTGGTAGCAGTAGTGATTTGTGTTATCCCTTAGTTACTAAACTGTTCTTATCTCAACATGTGGAAGTTGCATTCTTTTAATTCTCCTCCCCATCCCCTTGGGACTGGGGGAAGAAAGAGAGGGGAGTGAGTGAGAAAACTGCGTGGGGGGTTAGGGACTTAAACCAGGACACCTGTATGCTTTGTTTTTAATTTAAATAGAGTATCTGACAGCTATTGAGTGTCTGAAAACTGTCTGTGACATTTTATTAATTTTTTACACATGCAAACGTCAGGTTTCTCAGTTTCAATTGTAAAAATCTGGTTTGACTTCAGGGGAGCTCCTCCAGACTTGGTCCATGATAACCAAGAGGTTTTGTGACATTTACTTATGTAAAGTTGCAAGTCTTTCACAATTAACTCCTCCTGCTAAATAAGGTGGCCAGTCAGAAAAGTGCAAGCAGCTGGAATATAACTTTGATGGCTGCATTATCAAATTAGCAACAGATTAAAGTCATTATCAATTTAGTCTAAAGTAATATGCAAAGAGACATGCAGTTGCCTTGGAGGAAGGAACAAATATATTGAAACTGTCAAGGAAACCCATCAGTAAAACAGGTGTTAATGAGTCTTGAAGGAGTTTAACAAGTGGCTGCATCATGAAATGAATGTGGTCATGAGCTATAAACTTTTTGGTGACTGCAGAAAGATAAGAAAATGTAAGTTTAAAACACAATTATGGCAAAACAGAAAGAATCAGGTAAAGAAGAAATAGCTTTCATATATTTTGTGTTGGTTAGTACATCTAAAGTACATCTTAATGAGCAAATGAGCAAATACTATTCAGAAATATGAAATATGCTGACCAGTCTTAAAGAGGATTTTAGAGTGACAAGAAATAATTCTTCAGTTCTTTCAAGATAACTGTATTTTCAGTTTCAAGTCCAATTTTTTTGGTTTTAGCTTTTTTCTTGTAACGTAGTTTTCACCCGTTGTATATTATTTTGGTGCTCCAAAACCAGAGCACCAAACAAATATTGTTTGATATTAAACTCTATTTAAAAAAAAAAAAATCAAGTCACTTCAAAGCACCGTTCAGAGAAACAGTGAAGTTGAGATCGAGCCAACCTGAAACTGGAACACTGATTTTCTGATGATAGCATGAAAGTCTTCAGGGAAAAAAAAGAAATTTTCAGCAAGTCAATGATGTAGAAAGTGTATTTTCAATTGAAAACAAACAAGCAAAACCGAACAAAAAAACCCAACCAGAGAATTCCAAACCACCAAGCCTTTGATACAACATTTCTCAAGGTAAACTAATGAAAGAATGCTTGGAAATAGTTAACCTATCAGAAACGGAATACCAGACTCAAAACAAAGTGGATGGTGATCTTCCAAAAGTCCCCAGGGGGTAACAAAACCCCAGCTGTATAGATTGTCAGGTAGCAGGAGGAACTGGAACAAACCTCCATCAAGCCAAACTGAATGCTAGGATAATTTCTCAAGGATGTTCCCTTTTGTGGTCATGTTCTTCATCTTGAGGGTCGGTAAGATGTCATCATGAATAATTATATTTTGGCTTTACTATTTTACCATATTTTTTTCCTTTTCATGTATTGAAACCTTCATTGTTTTAATTAAATTCAGCTTGGAAAACCATTAGCAAAAAAGATTAGTTACATTCTAGCAATTTGGGTTTTTTGTATCTGGTGTCTGATTTATGAACATGTTAGTATCATGCAATGCCTCTGTTGTTCTGAAGGCTTATTACTGTCATCTCACCATAGCTATGTTATTTTAATTATGTATCAGAGGCAAGTAGTAAAAGATAACCAGAAAAAAACCAAAACAAACAAACCAACAAAAAAGCCAAAACAAAATAACAGATCAAGTATTCCTCAAGCTCATAAGAAATACCCAGGTCATGAACTTAAGGTATAAGTAACTTCAAAATATGCCAGAACTCAGCTCTTTTGAATCCCATATCTCAGCTTAGATCCAGTGAAGCCATTGCAGTTACTGAGTTAAGACTGAAGACTTACTTAACAGTTAATATATAGTGGCTTAGTTTTTGTTGAAAAGTAACCATATGCCTCATCTACTGCATCTGTTACTTCTTTTACAAAGCAAATAGACAAGGCTGTATACATATTTGACCATTTTTTTTTAGGATTTATCAAAAAAAGATAAATGATATTTTTTTTAATCACTGTTTCCACATGTAACATATATAGATAGATTTAAGTATTTAGGAAAAACATCATCCTTTCTGATTGTTTTCTATTTAAAAAGAAAAAGAATGAGAGTAGCTATTTTAAGTTTTTAAAATTTCATTGTAATCAAGAAGTGAAAAGCCTCCGTACACGCAAATGGAAACTCAGATATTTCAGAATAACTTTTAGTTCATATTCAAATTGTTTCTATTTCTTTCCAGCCCCATGCTCCCCCAAAAAAGGTATTTCAGGATAAATGGAAAATTTTTTCCCCAATATAATCTAATAAAGGAACCAATCAGACTGCTTTGCAGTTGCACACATAACAGTATAGAAAATTCAGTTGCACTAACATTTCATTTTGTACCAAAGGATGTTGCATTACAAAGATACAACATGATCACAGCTTTAATGAATGTTTAACCTCTTTACATGGACAGGGAAAGCCATATCATAGAGATGTTAGGAGGAAAGAATATATTATGCAGTACTGGTGAAGGTAAAGATGAAAGAAGTCATTATGGCCTTGTGATTTCTATCAGAAACTCAATCTGACAGCAGGAGAAGAAGCAGAAATGTTGGGTGTGAGCCCATATTGGAAGTGGGCCAGGCAGAAGTTGTGGCCACCAGGAAGAACAAAGAATTCAACAAGCAGGATTGAGGAGGCTGACAGCAAAATGAGAGGCAGTAGTTACAAATTTGAACAGAAGGCATTCCAACTGGACAGAAGGAAAAATTACTATGTGAGTGATTAAACAACAATGTGGGTTGTCCAAAGAGGGTGTAGAAAATGTACATGGTGTGTCTCATCCCATTTCTCTGCTGGTATGTCGTTTAGAGGTTTTTTTAAAGCACTGTCCCTTTTTTGGTGAATTTCCAATGTTAATGAGTATTGATCTCTTCCAAATTACCCACAGAAAGGAATGCTGCTCTAGGTTAGCTTTCTGCATTTCTTATAAGTCTAAGAAAAAGATCTGTCATGGGCAATGACTAACACTCAGACACTGCAGAGGAAAGAACAGGGACCAGATGCCTAAAAATCACTGAATGCTTGCTTGATTATAAATGGACAGTTTAAGTACAAAACAAGGAGATAAACACATGGAATTCCTGATAAAAGATAAGCGTGCCCTACATGTTTTCTTAACAGAAGTTGGTGGGGTTTTGTAATTTTTTTTTCCAGAACAGGTTGAGTTTTGTTTCAAAGCAATGATTATTTTATTACAGACTTTCTAGCAAAGTTCTCTAATATCCTATAAAGCAGCAGTCAAACACACTGTACAGTTACACTGGTGTGAATTGTTGAATTGTATCTGTATCTCAGAAGCTGTACATGTTGATGTTTTCCTTCCACTTATAATCAAATGACAGTTATATGCAATATGGCACTGATCTAGTAGCTGCGAAGTTCTGCTTTGAGAAAAAGTCCAAATGTATTGGCACGGCTGAAGGTTAACAATCACTCTGCATAAAAGTAAGAACAGCATGATCTTTTAATTTAGTTATGATTTTCAGAATCTCTTCCCATGATTTCAGTCACACTTTGTGGACAATTACGCTAAGACTCCTGAATTTCTGCAAGTATATTACCAGCACTCTCTGAAAATGAAACCTACAACTAAAGTTTCAATTTTGGTCATTTTCAAAAAACTCACCTCTTAATTTTGTCCATCCGATGTGCTTGTATGTGCATACAAATAGTATGTGTACTGCATGCTATACATTGTGTAATGGAATTGTATACAGACTGAACATTTTGTAAACTAGAGTGTTGCTGAGAACTATACAGTGCAAATCTGTTAGCTCTTATTTTATATACATAACTCCATGTAGACGGACTCATAAAATCATGCTATGGATGAATTACTTTATTTGATCTGGGTAACTGAAGGGACTGTTTATTACTGTATTTTTAAGAGACAATCCCCAGACACCCTTGTAAATATTTTCACATTACTCTTCCCAACCTAAGTCAATTAAAAATAAGTAGCTATAGGGTATAATATACTGCTTAATAGCCATAAAATTGAAAATAATGCAAAGGTCCGGATTCAGAATTTAATACTTAAAATTTTGTCACCATTCTATCTTACACACAGGCTCCCATCTGATATAAAAGAGGGTCAGGTCATGCAGACTGTAAAGGAGTTGATAATGGAGTGATACCAGCTGAATCATGGAATCATAGAATGATAGAATCATTAAGGTTTAATCATGTCCCTAGGTGCCAAATCTGCACTTCATTTAAATTTTCCAGGGATGGTGACTTAACCACTTCCCTGGGCAGCCTGTTTCAGTGCCTGGCAACCTTTTCAGTGAAGAAATTTTTCCTAATATCCAATCAAAACCTCCTCTGGTGCAACTTGAAACCTTTTCATCCGGTTCTACCACTTATTACTTGGGAAAAGTAATGTCTGCCTTGAGCTGGCTATAGACAAACATTTGAGGCTTTCCATTTCTAGAACCATCATGTACTTGAACACACTGTTGCACTTGAGAAAATGCCGTTTTTCTAATAGATTTATTGATTCAATAACATAGAAGTGCCACTGGATATTTCAGCATCCATGGGACAAAGGGAGACATCGTGCAAGGCTCTGGCATTTTGTAGCTAATCGCAAAATCAAGTAAATGTTGCAGAAAAGAGATCCACATTTTTTTGTACTGAACTCTTAGATTTTTTTTTTCCTTTTTGTATCACACAAAATAATAAACTTGAACATCTTTGGACAGCTTCAATTGTGCGTTATTTAAAGAGCAGATTAAGTAATAGGAAGCAGGTCTGAAAAAAAAGCAAAAGCTGAAACATAAACAGAACTAGTAATTACCATATTCAAAGTAACCTTGTTTTAAATGCTAAGGTGGTCTAGCTTACTTGTATGATATTTCTCCAGCTTATTATCAGATGTCTCTTGGTTTATGAATGTCTGGATAGGAAAATAACAGAATCAAATTAAATCTAAAGTTATTATAAGCTTTTTTTTTTAAAAAAAAAAAAGACATTTGAATGTAGGCAAAACTTCTCCTTTTTTAGTGTTTAGATACACTTGGTGTAAAGTTCTGTGAGGCCAGTAAAAAAGGGAGAATCCACTGGCTCAGCTTGCAGAAAGGTACTGCTACTGTTGTCCTAGGGCTGGTGATGAGGGAATTCCAGACCTGCATTATTTCTGACTTTCATATTTCTATGTTCATGCATGGAATAGCTCTCTAATGGATGCAGAAGCAAAAAGCTGAGTTAGACATTTCTGGCCTTCAGTTCTGTCATGGGTTCAGCAGCAGCAGTCATTTTTCTCCTTCTTGGTAGCTGGTGCAGCACTGTGTTTTTGATTTTGGGCCTGGGAGCAGCGCTGATAACACCAGTGTTTTCAGTTACTGCTTGGTAATGTTTTGGTCTGACCAAGGACTTTCTGACTCTCATGCTATGCCAGGGAGGAGGGGAAGCCGGGAGGAAGCAGAGACAGGACACCTGACCCAGACTGACCAAAGAGGTTATTCCATACCATAGCACGTCATGTCCAGGATGTGAAAAAATGGAGAGCAGAGACCCGGAAGGGTGTGGTGCTGCACTGGGGGGTTTGCTGCTGGGGGTTGCACTGGCTGGGTCGGGCTTGGTGAGGAGTTGTATTCTCTTTCTTTGTATTTCTCCTGTATTATTACTGGTGGTAGCAGTAGTGATTTGTGTTATCCCTTAGTTACTAAACTGTTCTTATCTCAACCTGTGCAAGTTGAATTCTTCTGATTCTCCTCCCCATCCCCCCGGGAGTGGGGGAAGAAAGAGGGGGAGTGAGTGAGTGAGCGACTTTCGTGAGTTTTAGAGACTTAAACCACGACAAGTTCACATGTCTTTTGTTGTTGTGAATGTTTTCTTTCTGTAAACTGCTTTGAGGGAAGTGATGAGGGAAGTGGCTTTCCTGAGACATGACAGCTTTTACTGTTTGGGATATTCTCTTACTCTGTTCGGAACAGTTGCGTGGAAAACGAAATCCTCTGAGTCAATGACTAGCCTGAGAAGTTAGAAAGCCATACCTAAACTTGCATAAGGATACATTGAACCTTCATCTCCCCAAGCAAAACTGGAAAAGCTTACCTTCTGAGATACGGTTAGAAGATAGGCTCAGCTACAAATGTAGATCTGTAGATACTAGGCTGCCTTCCTGGATCATTTCTGGGATCCAATTGTTTGTATTCTCTTTGATTTTGAACATAATCAAGATGAAATATTCAAATAGGATTTCTCAGTCTTTACTGTAGGAGGCAGCTCATTTAATGGAATTTGAATTTGTCCTTGAGACAGATTTTCACAAGCTGGTCTTTTTTAAATTTTCTTTCTTTTCTTTTTCCTCACACACAACTTCTGCAAACTTCTATTTCCAGACTTATGTGCATGCTGAGCATGAGAAAAGACAAGGTCAGGTGCTTTGACACTGTACTTACAAGGTTTTTGGAGAAAAGAAGTAGTATTCATCACCACTCCAATTAATATGTTCCTTCATAAGATGGTGCATACAAATTTATAGAAAAGCCAACAGTGCCAGATGCTCAAACTCGGTGTTTCTAAAGATAATTATTCTGAATAGGGCCTTGTCACTGTCCAGGTAGACCCTGTCTGTCTTTGCATGAAATTCCTTAGTTGACAATGATAATAATTCATTGCCATTGTTAGCAAAGGTCCAACACGCAGACTAAAGGAGGGTTTCCAACACACCTTTTCACTGTGGCAAAACTAAGTCAGAGCACACCAGGAGGCAAATGCCTTTCACTGTGTCATGGTTTAAGCCTCTAAGCCACGCAGTTTTTCTCACTCGCTCACTTCCCTCTCTTTCTTTCCCCAGTCCCAGGGGATGGGGAGGAGAATCAAAAGAATGCAACTCCCACAGGCTGAGATAAGAACAGTTTAGTAACTAAGGTATAACACAAGCCACTACTGCTACCACCAGTAATAATACAAGAAAAATAGAAGGAAAGAGAATACAGCTGCTCACCCCCCGATACCAAAATCCCGACCACGCCATGCACCCCCACCCTTCCAGGTCTCTGCCCTCCGTTTTTTTACATCCTGGACATGACGTGCTGTGGTATGGAGTAATCTCTTTGGTCAGTTTGGGTCAGGTGTCCTGTCTCTGCTTCCTCCTGGCTCCCCCTCCTCCCTGGCAGAGCATGAGGCTCAGAAAGTCCTTGGTCAGACCAAAACATTGCCAAGCAGTAACTGAAACCACTGGTGTTATCAGCGCTGCTCCCAGGCCCAAAATCAAAAACACAGTGCTGCACCAGCTACCAAGAAGGAGAAAAATGCTGCTGCTGAACCCATGACTCACTGTCTCTCCAGTCATCTTCTTTATGATCTTTTATGTTTGGAGGACACTGAGATTGCAACTAGTCTCTGAAAACAGAACTTGTCCATCACTTTATGTAAACCTTTGGATTATTCAGTCGCTTGTTATTCTGGACACATTTTTTATCTACAGATACTTAAGGGAGTTTTTTAATACTCTGTATTGAAGTGTTTCTAAATGAACAAAACTAAAGCCGACTAACCCATAACTGATCTTCATCTTGTTTATCTGAGTATTTATGCTCTAACCCTGAATTCTGAAACAGAATTTCAAATTTACAACCAATATAATCATACTGGGCCATAATATCCAATCATTATAAGAAAATATATAAAACCCACCACCTCCCAAAACCACCCCAAAATGAAAATTACTATCCAGGAGCTTGCAAGTGACCTTAACATAAATTAATATTTGTCCAAAGAAGTATTCATTCCGTATGAAACATTGGCACAGAAACTGTTCTGATCCTTACATCTGTGTAGTCATAAAACCTGCCAAAACCATTTGCAGACACGTTAAATGTGTGCAGTTTGGGGCTGCCATTAACCGCTAACATTTTTCTTACAGAGACTCCCTAGGAAACCAGATCTCTGTGACCTGCTTTTGTAACCTCTTTGGCTGTACCTTGAGGTTATTTCTTTCATCATGCAGTGTCTCAAATCTGTATTTTCTAGATTAAAATTCTTTTTTGAATGAATTGATCTTTTTAACATTGTTTCTAGGAAAGCTTTCAGCAAAAAGAGGAGCTGCTGTGTGTGTGCTGGAGCTTGAGAAATCACCAGAGGACAAATCTAAGAGTAAGTTAACAATGGCTGAAAACCTAAGGCTATAATCAATTCTCCACTTGTGCCTAACTGCTGCTGATGCTATGGGGAGTTTCATGTATATCATGTTGAGAATATGTCTCATAGAGCTTCTGTCTAAAAGTCAAGGTTTATTAATACGTTATAATTAAATGAATGCAAGACAGAAATATCTGATTAGTGATATGAAATTAAAAATCATAAGTTGGCTCACAGAAAGTGCATGGGTGTGAGTAGCTCTTTTTGGAGGCAGAAGGTGTTCACAGTGTGTAATGGAATTTCACTGGGAATAAATGAGTAATTCCAGTTTCCTCTCTCAAAGTAAGTGGCATTTTAAGAATATTTATCCTTGATTAAATACTACCTGAGTTGTTTTCACTTGATGAAAAAGTCTTCTATTAGAAGTATGTTCATACCTAGAAAGATGTATTTCTGAATTGAAGTATTGGTCACAAGGATTTGATCTACTTTATTTCAATATCAATATGCTCTCAGCTCAAGGACCATTTGCCATTATAATTTTTAACAGACATCATGTGTGGGTAGCATGTAGACAGCATGTCTACTTAGATGTGTGTGTATGTGCAGATATATGTTTACAACGTCATGATCTGGAATGGCTAAGTACAAGCTGGTTCCAGTCCTTCATGGTCTTTGTCACTGCTGAGAAGCAAGATACTCAGTTCTGGTGCACATCTTGCTAAGATACTTGCACAGTTTCCGTATTAGCAGTACCCATGCCCAGTCAGTTTGGTGCAACAGAAACACACACCTGTCAGCATGTCTCCCTCCATGCACATGTACCCAATGCTTTCACAAGCATACTCTGTTACCACTTGTCTGCATTCCTCCCGCTCACAAATGCATTTTTTCAAGATGATAAGAATATCCATAACATCCTCTAGGGCCTGTTTTTCAAATAGAGTTTACTGATTACAGGTGAGCCACTGGTACAATTGAATTTCTAATGGGGAAAAATTTTTTGTTATGAAAAGGAGAGGGAAGGAGAGAAGAAAGGAAAGGAAAGGAAAGGAAAGGAAAGGAAAGGAAAGGAAAGGAAAGGAAAGGAAAGGAAAGGAAAGGAAAGGAAAGGAAAGGAAAGGAAAGGAAAGGAAAGGAAAGGAAAGGAAAGGAAAGGGGAAAAGGGGAAAAGGGGAAAAGGGGAAATAGGAAAAGGGGAAAAGGGAAAAGGGGTAGAGTTGGTGTAGGGTTCAAGAACAGCAAGCATTGGTGCTGACAGAGCTCTGAAACTTATATGACTGGCCAGGGCAGTAGGAGAGTGTAAGGGACTAAATAAAAAGACAGTCTGGAGCATAGTTTGGCTGAGAGTAATAAATCTGAGAGGTATTAACAGGGTCTGGAACAGGGCAAAATGAGAACAGGCTATGCAAGGAAATTCAGTCCCAAGTGGAATGAATCATGGGTCAGTTTCCCTCACTGAATATAAATACTCGCGTGTGTGTGTGCACCTAAATACATATATATTTTGCCTCCAAAAGTAATTTGACAGAAAAGAGATTCAGACAAATGTATAGAAAAAACCACATAAACTACACTTTGAGCACATTTTCCTGGAGCATCAGTCCAGGCTGTACACCTCATGGGCAGCCCTCATGCACTGTTAGTCATTGCACAATGTTGTCACACCACTGTAAAGCTGGCTTAAAATTTGGCTGTCCTGATGAACACCTCTATAATTCTGAAGAAGATGTATTGGGAACTTGCTGCTGTTTCTAACTGAGTTTTGCTTAACTTAGGTATTTGTGCCTCCTTAAGTTATAAGCAGTGAAAGAGAAATATTAGTAAAATAAGTAACATTTTATTTCAGAGCTGCTGCTACATTACTTTTTGTGTTGGCTGTAATTGATCATTGCTAGTTCTGCTGATCATCTGAGACAATTACACTAGATGATAGATACTTCTTTGGCCTTATAAGTCCAGTAGTATTTTTTTCATCTCCCTAATGCCTATCCTGTCTACTCCCATTGAATTATACACAGAATAAGCTTTTTGTGCCAGATTGTCTTTTACAGGGAGACACTGGTAACTAAAATGCTATTTAATATAACAATTTTGAAGAATCGATACTTCAATTAAATTGAAGCAGAAGCAGTTTATGACTTTCTGCAGATAAATGTGGGTGAAAGTCCGCTGAAATGAATGGGTTGACATAATTTACATTAGGGAAGACTGTAACCATTATTTGCAGTCCTCTAAAGGAATATGGCATTGTACTGTTCTTCCTCCTTGTAGTGGCAGAAGCTTTCACAATAAAGATCATTTTTAATTTATTACTTTCTATGAAAGACATTGCATGACAAGGTTCTTGGGTACCATAATCTCCTGCAGGGACAGAGCAACTATTCATTATGCCTTATACTGTGAAGTCACTTATCATGGTTCTTATCCCACCAGTCTATGTCATTATTCTCCAGCAAAACCATTTTAGAAACTGCCAGGAACTTATAAATGGGATTATGCCACTTTTGGTTTTGAACAACGAAGCAGACTTCCGTGAATTAGGAACACAGGGTTGTGCCACTCAATAATGCGATGTGATATAATGATTCATCTAAACAACAAAATATGCCTTCTGAATCAAAATTTAAAGTGCGTCATTATATACATTTCTTTCCTCAGATGAATCCATGAAGGAAGAAAGATATGACCAAATAATCTGGACCAGTAAATTGTTTCCTTTGCTTTTCTTTTCTCTTTTCTCTTCTCTTTTGTCATTTTCCTCTTTTTTCTTTTCACTTTTCTTTTCTTTTCTTTTTTTCTTTTCTTAGAATCATAGAATCATAGAATAATTAGGTTTGGAAAGGACCTTAAGATCATTTAGTTCCAACCCCCCTGCCATAGGAAGGGACACCTCACACTAAACCATGCAATCCAAGGCTATATCCAACCTGGCCTTGAACATCACCAGCGATGGAGCATTTACAGCTTCCCTGGGCAACCCATTCCAGTGCCTCACCACCCTTACAGGAAAGAATGTCTTCCTTATATCCAATCTAAACTTTCCCTGTTTAAGTTTGAACCCGTTACCCCTTGTCCTCTCACTACAGCCCCTGATGAAGAGTCCCTCCCCATCATCCCTATAGCCCCCCTTCAGATACTATGAGGTCTCCACTCAGCCTTCTCTTCTCCAGGCTGAACAGCCCCAACTTTCTCAGCCTGTCTTCATGCGGGAGGTGCTTCAGTCCCCTGATCATTCTCATGGCCCTCTTCTGCACTTCTTCCAAAAGTTCCATGTCATTTTTATATTGAGGACACCAGAACTACACACAAAACTCCAAATGAGGTCTCACAAGAGCAGAGTAGAGGGGCAGGATGGCCTCCCTCAACCTGCTGCTCACACTCCTTTTGATGCAGCCCAGGATACGGTTGGCTTTCTGGGCTGCGAACACACACTGCTGGCTCATGTTTATTTTTTCATTAACCAACACCCCCAAGTTCTTCTTCGCATGGCTGCTCTGAATGTGTTCCCTGCCCAGCCTGTAGCTGTGCCTGGGATTGCTCCAACCCAGCTGTAGGACCTTGCACTCGTCACGGTTAAACTTCATAAAGCTGGCAGCAGCTCACATCATAAGCATGTCAAGGTCCCTCTGGATGGCATTCCTTCCCTTCAGTATATCACCCAAACCACGCAACTTGGTGTCATCAGCAAACTTGCCGAGGGCACACTCAATCCCACTGTCCATGTCACCAACAAAGATGTTGAACAAGACTGGTCACAGCACCGATCCCTCAGGGACACCACTCATTACTGGTCTCCAGCTGGACACTGAGCCATTGACCGCAACTCTTTGTGTGTGGCCATCCAGCCAGTTCTTTATCCACCGAGTGGTCCCCCTATCAAATTGATGTCTCTCCAATTTAAAGACAAGGATGTCATGTGAGGCAATGTCAAACACTTTACACAAGTCCAGGCAGATCATGTCAATTGCTCTACCCCTGTCCATCAGTTCCATAGCCCCATCACAGAACACCACCAGATTGGTCAGGCAGGACTTCCCCTTAGTGAAGCCATGCTGGCTGTCACCAACCACCTTGTTGTTTTTCATGTGCCTCAGCATGCCTTCCAGGAGAATCCGCTCCAAGATTTTGCCAGACACAGAGGTGAGACTGACTGCTCTGTAGTTCCCCAGATCATCCATTTTCCCCTTCTTGAAAACAGGGCTTATATTTCCCTTTTTCCAGTCGTCAGAAACTTCACCTGCGTGCCATGTTTTTTCAAATATGATGAACAGTGGCTTAGCAACTTCGTTTGCCAGCTCCTTCAGGACCCGCGGATGGAGTTCATCAGGTCCCATGGACTTGTGCACGTTCAGGTTCTTAAGATGGTCTCGAACCTGATCCTCTCCTACAGTGAGCCCAAGGTCTTCATTCTCACCGTCCCTGCGTCTGCCTTCCAAGACTTGGGTGGTGTGGTCAGAGCATTTGCTGGTGAAGACTGAGGAAAAGAAGTTATTAAGAACCTCAACCTTCTCCAAATACAGGGTAGCCAGTTCTCCCGATAGCTTCTGGAGAGGGCCCACGTTGCCCCTAGTCTCTCTTTTATTTGCAATGTACCTATAGAATCCCTTCCTGTTATCCTTAACATCCCTAGCCAAGTTGAATTCTAAGTGGGCCTTAGGTTCCCTAACCTGGTCCCTAGCTTCCCAGACAACATCCCTGTATTCTTCCCAGGCTGCCTGTCCTTGCTTCCACCTTTTATAAG